>BLKR01009174.1:0-128222 GCA_011170035.1 Teleogryllus occipitalis
GGGGGAGAGGGAAATGAGCGGGTGATTGCGGCGAGCGGCGCGAGTCCAAACAAAGGCTGGAACAATAGGTGGCGCCTCCCACGCCGCGCCGCTCGCCCATTAGCATGCGGCGGGAGGCGACTTCGGGGGGAGGCCTCGCGACGCTACGGGCAGATCCGCACCGCTGCCGCATGTCACGTGCTGCGTCCTTCTTCTCGAAGCCCCCTGCCGCCAGGCACCGGGAGAGGTGGCTCAGGGCATCAACTGATGTCACTGCAGTGCCACCGAGCGGGAGGTCCTACGCTTCCTGTGACTCCCGACGGTGCCAGGAATTTCGACACTCGCTAGACAACTAGGTGGAGTTCTGTCG
Source organism: Teleogryllus occipitalis (assembly GCA_011170035.1). Lineage (NCBI taxonomy): Eukaryota > Metazoa > Arthropoda > Insecta > Orthoptera > Gryllidae > Teleogryllus > Teleogryllus occipitalis. The sequence continues at coordinate 350 of BLKR01009174.1, forward strand.
CCATCTGGAGGAGGATGCTACCGGCCGGTTGCTCTGATCGGTGGTTTTGCGTGGTTTCTCCGATCAATACCAGGTGAATGACGGAGCAATAACCTGCCAAAAGGATCAAGGACTGCGCAGGAACTTTCCTTCCCGTTTCCTGTCCTAACCTCATCTCTTTCCTCTCAAACACACACACGTACATACACTATACTAACATACATGCTGGGAGATCGGTTGAGGGCTTAGAGTTTGTCCCGGCTGGGGCGATGCCCCGCCGATGGGTGATATCTGGTTGGGGAAAACCTCACTAACCGACAGAAGATCGACGCCGGATCTCGCCATCCAATGAGGCAACATCACCGCCACAGCCCAAGAAAAAACATTCACTGCACTTACGGGAATAACGTCCTTCATCGTTGACGCGCCTGGAATGGCATGGCTCCGTGCATTGCGCCCGGCTGGCATGGCTCCATGCGACAAATCTTGTTGTAGTCTCTGGTCACCCAAATTCCTAGGGCCCGAGGTCCTACAGTGGCACGTTTACGACACCATCTAAAGAGCTAGGTCGAAATCAGTCGCTGTCCGGAGGAGAATTTTAGTGGCCGGCTGCTCGGATCGGATAGTTTTTTTTCTATTTTTTCTTATCAACATCAGGGGGAGCCCATACCCTAAAACACAGGTCATGAACCGTGCGCGACCTTTCTTTCTTCTTCCTTGTCTATCCTTTCCCCTTTACAAACACATTCCCTACACTACCACATATGTCGGGTGCTTAGAGCTTATCTTCTGAGATGGTGCTTCGCTGCGGAAGATACTTGGAGGACAAATATCCCACAAACCGACGCCAAATCCCATGTTTTAGAGGTGACGAAACACTGCCACATCCCGAGTAAGAAACACTATACTTACGCGACTAATAATGATCAAAGTAGCTAACGCGCCAGAAAACACTAAAAGCTCATTCGCTTCCTCGTTCGAACCCGCCTCAGATACCTACGGAGAATTATCATTGTAATATTTTGGATCTTTCAAAACAGTCTCAATAATTCATTATATTATTCTTAAATTTTTTGCTCTATTTTGCAGAAAAAGAAAGTAACGAAGAACGTGGTTAAGCGCTGAGATTTCTTCCATTGCACGTTGGTGGACTAGCCTATATTCCCCAAGATTTCATGACTCACTTGTTACACGGTATTAGATACAAATATATTAACTATTCTCACAGCCAGATAATCGTCCTATTTATCAATAAGAGATTCGTTTCTTCAGTTTTCAAATGCTATTATTTTCAGGAATTACACAGATCAGGTCGATGCTTCGTTTCCGTATGAGCTAAAGGGAGCGGCTCTCTCTTACGTTTTTAAGTAAGGACTATTACGGACGGGAGGTCCTAGGATCGAGTCCTGGAGGCGGCAGGATTTTCGGCACTAGCTTTTCAGCTAGGTCGAATTCAGTCGCTGTCTGGAGGAGAATTCTAGCGGCCGGCTGCTCTGATCGGTAGTTTTCCGTGGTTTCTCCGATCAACCCAGGCGAATGCCGGAGCAGTACCCTATCAAACGAGCCACGGACCGTGCGCGATCTGTCCTACCTCTTCCTTGTCCTATCCTCTCCCCTTACACACACACACACACACACACACACACACACACACACACACACACACACACACACTTACACTAACATGCACTACACTACCACATATTCCGGGAGACCGGCCGGGAGCTTAGAGTTTGTCCCTGCTGGGGCCGTGCCCCGCTGATGGGAGAGTCCTGGTTAGGGGGAGAACCCACTAGCCAACGGTAGGTCGGCGCCGGATCTCGCCATCCAGCGGGGAAGGATCACCGCCATCTCCCGGGGGGAAACATGCACTATACTAACGGGACTAATGACCAAAGCAGTTGACGCGCCCGGAAACACGAAAAAATCAATCTATCAATCAAACTATTACGGAAACACTGCTTCAAACAATACAAATTTCGGCAGATATCTTATGTTCATTCGGATTTTTGGGCAATGAAGTCTTGAAGATGAACTAAATTGTGAGCAACTTTCAGATTATTACATCTACTAAGGGTTTCAGGAAATGCTGTTGCCTCTACGTCACCGCTGTCTCCAATTACCATGGGAAATACTGGCACCGATTTCCCTTGCTTCTAGCGGTCCACCGTCCTCTGAAGACAACTTTGTTCCACCAAATTACATCCAAGAACCTATTTGCATGTTTGCCCAGAACCGGTTGTGGTGTGTTTTGGGACCGGAACGCTATATTCTTTGGAGTTTATTTAAGTTCTTATCAGTTTTGTCATAGTTTCTTTGTTACGCCTTTTTGCTCTTTTTTGGTAAATTGACATAAGTGTATTGATAGAATTGGAGTTTAAATGATTGATTTCTCGATATTTAGAAGGTAAAGAAATTAAGAAACAATAACAAACCCATTTGTTTACAGTCGGATGCCACTGGAGAATTAGAAGAACAGGAAACATGTCACATATTTATTGCAATCACTTATTCGTTGTTTTCTTTTCATTCGGTAATCCTTTCTTGGCTAACTAATAGACAAAAGAAAAGGATTGAACCCCTTATTTATTTTTATGAATCCAAGTACAACATCATGAGAAATTAAGCGATCGAAAAAGGAGAGATGACTTGGCGATAAATTATCGTGATTTTAATGTATGATGTTAGTATTAAAATACATACAACATAATGGGATTTATTTCTAGGGAGAAAGTTGTTTTTAATTATAAGCTCCACTTGGTGTATCCTTAAAATCTCTAATAATTCAACCACTGAAATTAAGAATCAAAATATATATTCTTTACCAAAATATGTACTTTATGTTACGGGTGAAACAGTCAATCATTCAGATTCTGTCAAAAGGAAATCCAAAACGTACTAGCCTTTGAGAAGAACGGAAACAAAACATCGACAAGCTTTCCATCATTACAGATTCTCTTTAATGAGCAAAAATCCGCAACTGTGTCCTCCCGCAACAAAAACACGAATCCTAATCCAATTCCGAGAACGAGCTCTGCTTCGCGTTCGGCTCTGAATCATCAAGCAGAAAATCCGGCAGGATCTGGCGTTCCGCAGGGTGACGCGACACTGACGCTCGCAGCGGCGACAACGGTTATTACCGGAGGCAACGCCATCCCGAAGTGACGCTCCCCCGCCCAGTTGCGCCACTCGACGCAGATGGCGTTGGCAGCGCGTAGCGCCACTCGTCATTACGAGAAACAAAAGTGACGCCATTGAAAAATGGATGTGTTTTGTCGCGAGATAATGAAATTATTCTTTGTTAAACGGCGTGGGCCGCGCGTCGGCGCTCTGCTGACAGAACGCGGCTTTTGTCGAAGGTATAATGAAACCGGGGCTGTCCGTATCGCCCCGGGAGGAGGCGTGGAGTGGGCGAGGTCACGGTGGGCTCCGCAGGGGGATTGCCGATGCCCGAGATAAACGCCACCACGAAAAAAAGTATTTTCGGGTGCCGGTCCAATGGTTTTGGGGTCGTTTTATTCATTGGGGGGCCCCTTTGACCACATTAACGCACGAGAGTCCTTTGACTGCAATAACGTGTGTGTGTGTGTTAAAGATGTATGGCAATTCAAAATTACGAATGGAAATGAAGGATCGTTGGAATTCTGCAGAAATGACAGTTTTAACTTCCTAGTTGTTTCAACTTTGACACAGAAACGGACATAATTCATGCGTAGTTATTTCAACATTTTATGACAGCTGTTTTACAACACCAATGGTGCAGTTTTCTTTTCTGAATACGCTGAAAGAAAATACGAGAACATTATAACTCGCAATTCGCAGAGCTTTGCTTCGAGTTACGTCTAAAAGAGCGAGTTACATTGCAAGAAGATCCACAAAACTCGTCACTCATTGCACGTGTTACGTGATGAGCAAAGGACTCATCTCCTGGCGTAGGCGAGGAGGAAGGACGTTTGGACTTGATGATAACCCTTCCTTCGCACGTGACCACGGTTGTGATCTGCTTTTGCTTTCTTTTTCATGAAATGTGGTATGGCGATCATAAGGGGGTGAAAGATCAACGAGAGCTGGCTGATGATTCAGCTGGGGTATGTGGCAGTGTGAACAGCAAACCATGCCTCCCGTGATAAGTACATGTGGGATCAGATAAAACCAACGTAATGCCTCGCAACTGCAGAAATCGGATCAGTGTGGTTCGACTATCGTGGTTTGATTATTTTGCTTTTATGGCTACGTCAACCGATATTGATATTAGTCTGTAAGTGTAGTGCATGATATATCGTGGGAAATGGCGGAGTTTCTGACCAGATAGAACGTGAGATTCAACATTGCCCTACATGCGGAGAGTTCACCTCACACGGTGTATCCTGCAAGGGAGCACCTGCCCGGCCGAAGAAAGCTCCCAGCTCCCGAATGGTCTTCTGATACGAGTAGAAGTGGAAGTGCCTGTGTGCAAGGGAAGAGAAGGGGACAAGAATGAAGGAGGGAGGATCGCGCGCGGTCCGTGGCCCGCTTATCAAAGAACAGCTCCGACATTCGCCTTGAACTGATCGGAGAAACGACAGCTACTGATCAGAGCAGCTGGTAGCGAGGATTGTCCTTCAGAGTGCGTCTGCGTTCGACGTAGGTATCTAGCTAGCGTCCAAAATTAGACATCAGGTCTCGAATACCAAGACCTCCCGGTTAGAGACGTTGCACTTGCTTTTGCACGGAGTAATTTCAGAAAGTGGCACATTACATGTATTGGGCTTGTGAATAGATATTATTTCAGAAAAATCCAATCGTAAACCATTTGAATCATTATACCTAACGCCCTGTGGCAATCATAACAGTACCATCAAATGATTCCAACTACGTGCCAGGGTATAGAGTGTCTGAATAAATGTTGCAAACTTCTAGGGTATGGAGAGTATCGAAAATAATAACTTGTTGACATTGAATACATGATGGGAAATTTTAAACTTCCGAGTCACAAATATATTTGCCCCTGAGTGTTAGGCAATCCTGTTTGAACATGGTTTTGGCAGATAGAATAAATGTTATTAAGAGAGAGTGAGCACGTGATCCAAAGAACACCTGTTCATTCGAGATTGCTTGGGAATCAGGGGCAAATGTGACATGTGTAACTTCATTATATGAGATTTCTTACTACATGTACCTTGGCAAAAAGTGATAATTTTTCATCCCTTTGACACCCCAAAATTTCTAAAGCCGGCCTGAATAGCCGAGGTCGCTAAGCTGAAGGGCCGTAGCTGCCTCGGCTCGAATGATCGCGGGTTCGAATCCCGCATCGATTATGGATGTGTGTATGTGTTCGTGTTCTTCATATAGTTCTCCCAACGGTTAAACCAATCACAGTGGTCGTTATGTGACCCAAATGTTAAAAAGCGACCTTAAAAACGTTTTGAGCGTTTATTATGAAATATCCTGTACCACTGAGGGGCTCAGTGTAATAAGGGCAGATCCCAACCAATCTTGCATTTTCAGTTAGAAGTACGACAGTAAACTCCTGCCATATACCTATCATATGCTGAAATATCAGATGAATTGTGATACGACAAAACCCTCAAATTACAGGTTCAGAAATTTGTCCGAAGTGAACGTGAGCGAAAAAGGAAAAAGTCATTTTTCTCAAAACGAACTTCCGTTGAAATCAGCCGTTATTATTATGAGCGCCTCAATTATAGACCAAGGAAGTTTAAGAGATGATTCTCTCTATGAGCTCGTATCCTCTCTTAAAATGTGAGCCTTCATTAAATGTCTTCTAGAAGTCGATTGAGAGCACTCACACGCTTGGCCTATAGTTAGGCATTCTGTGCTCATGAGATGTAGTACCATTTGACAACACCGTTCCGTTTATCGTCGTGTCGAACAGCAGTGGCGAGCCATCGACCTCGAGGGGAACGGGGTCAGTGTCGCAGGATGCTCATTTGCGCCGAGGCGCATGCGCAGCGGCCAAAGAGATTTACGTCGCACCGCACGTGCATTGTGCGCCGCCCTAACGGCGCCCGTCCTCCCACGTGGAGCAAGTGGCATCCGGCGACGCCTGGGCGCCTCACGAACAACTCCCAGACTTTTCGCACTGACGGAATGCACCTAAATGTTTGCGACCCGTTACCCGAGTGTTGGAATGCTTAAGACAGCAGTAGCACTTTGGAGCGAACGCGTACGTACACGAAAACAAAATACACGGAAAGAAATTAGCGCATGAATCATCCAGTGCTATTTCCCCCCGTTTTCACTTTATTGCGTATCACTTAAATGATACACAGAAACTATTGTAATACTGCATACTGTAATACTGCCGATACTGTAAACTACTGTAATACTGCCGATTTTTCAACAAAAAATTGTGTTGTTTTGTGATTCGAAAAAGCGAAGTATTATTGTTCCTGTAGTCAGAACTCACGATTGGCGGGCCCTCGTTTCGGGAAAAGTGATTTAGGGCGAAACGCCTACCCGTCTAACTAGTCTCTAGTCCGATTATAATTTTTTGGGCAATTCCACTGCAGTTGTCGCAAATAAATTTAGATTACAGGTTACCAACAAACGTGTTGTGTTAGTGAATGTAAATAATGTCCGTGAAAGTAATGTATAGAAAAAAGAACAAGAGAAATCAAATATTCTTCTTAACGTTTTTTTTAATATCTTTATGAAAACACATTCGGCAGAAATGTTACGGCTAATGCTAGTGAGACACGAACACCGTCGCTTCTTGTCTGCTGGCGACACGAGCCGCAGCGGCGGCGGAACTCAAAACCACTCGTCAGCGTGCGCAGTTGGTTTGAGAAATGGCGTTCATCCCGCGATGCTGGGAGAAGATAACGACATTAGGAAGCTGTTGCGGCGGCGAATGTGGCCTCATCACTTGCAGAAGGCGCAACAGAAGCAGATTACTGGCTTCACGTTGCACTGTTCCCGCTTCAAACACAGCGAAAAAGAGAAGAGATGAGAGAAGAGAGAGAGAGAGAGAGAGAGAGAGAGAGAGAGAGAGGAGAGAGAGAGAAGAGAGAGAGAGAGAGGAGAGAGAGAGGAGAGAGAGAGAGAGGGAGAGAAGAGGGAATTAACTCCTAATATATTCTCGTAAGTGACGTATGTTTTGGTCAGGTAAAGAGAGGATCATACGGTGGTGAAATTATTTCTGATCCCGCTTCGAGCTCAGGAGCCGAAACGCTTGTTTTGGTCTTTACGTTTTTATACTGAAGGTATAAGACAAATGCATTTTGATTGCTTTGGTAGCTTTGGAGAAAATACATATTTCTTCCAGGGCTTGTATATTTCAGTACTCGTCAGTATTTCATTGTGTTTTAGAAAGGAATGCTCGAACTTCCAAATATATTCGAAATATCATTCAATGGGGAATAAAACTGATAATGTGGATAGGATGTGAATTAATTACGACAAATAGGCTGAGAAAGAAAGTACTCCTAAAGTAGTACAGATGTCTTTTTCACTCCTTATGTAAATCATTCTTCAAAACTAAGATATTCAATACAAAAGTGGCTGGGGTGACCCACTGAGAGTGTTTGTGTTAAATTATTTAATTGAAAATTTCTACAATCAAGGCGAACTATCTTCAGGTTTCCTTATTAATTGTTTTTAATGTTCTTATATGTACGAATATCTCCTCTGTTGACTAGAATATTCTGATTAAATCATTGCGTATTAGATAAGTTATTAACTATTTACATAGATGAACATTGTGAGAGGGATGCTGGAGGGAAAACTCTTTAGATGAAACATAACTTTTCAACATTAAAGTTTCATTAATAACTTGTTGGAGGAATACGATTGTTAAACAAGCACACCCTCCCCCCCCGCAACCCCCACACCTTCATAAATCTTTCTCTTTCCTCACCACTTCGTACTCAATGCAGTCCGCGATCACTCATGAACAGTACAGGCGTTCTATTCGACACGACCACTACTCGCCGCACCTGTTGGCCAGCGCCGCCAACCAACTCGCACAGCCAACCTCAGCGTAAGATACGCGCAATCCCAGAATATTAAATATTAACATCTTAGTTTAATTTTCAAACCAATTCAATAAATTTATTTATTTATTTTACGTCAAAAAACAGTTGAAACTGCGTATGACGTGCTATGGGGAGAAGTGAATTCTGTGCACATTTTCAAAATTGTGTGATCCCTACACTAAGTCATATACTACATGAATTCTGAAAATTAAAAAAAAAAAGCTCTCATATAATAAAATCTATTTTCAAGGATAAATAGGCAATACATTTTGGGCTCTTATCCATGAGGTCCTTCGTCAAGGAATAATACTTCCTGCCGCAACAACATGGAAACGATAATTTGAACAACTATATTTCCCAATGAATTCTAGAAGACGTGCACAGATAATGAAGTTACATTTATTTTACCAATTAATATTAAAATTATATATTTACCAATTAAAATTAATATTTATTAATTTTACCAACCAATTGAATTTCAAATCATTGACCCTATTTAAAATTGTCAGTAATATTGTCTTTGTGTCCCATTTACCTTCAAATAGGCTACAAGTGTGATATATGTAAAATAAAAAAATAGGAATTTCGTGCCGGGGTATTTGAAGAAGCAGCACATTTGGCGACGGCGGACGCGAGAATGGAAATGGAGAATGGGAATAAACAATAAGAAAAAGTCGGCAGGGTGGAAGATGGAGTCGTGATGGAGAGTGGTAGATGGAACGAAGGAATGAGAACCGAGATGGAGACACAGATGAGCCTACAGAATGAGTCAGGTTTGAGATTTGAAGAAGTGGCGGAATGACAAACAGCGGAAGTCTAGAATTTTGGCCGAGGAATGGGACTGGGTCGAGGATGGGCGAGGACAAGAAAGAGGCCGGGATGACGCTGAGGGAAGGAGAGGTATTGTCTCTTGGAGCTGAAGGGACAGGGCTGAAAGCGGAAGCCACGAGGGATGGAGGACGGGGCAGAGGGTACGGTGGAAGTGGGGGCAAGGGCAGGAATAGGGGCAGGATGGAGCGGAGCCGAGGTCTGAAGCAGAGAGATCGGAACTTGAGCTAGAAGCGATGGGGGAGGGGGGGCATGAGGGACAGAAGTGGATGTGCGCTATGGACTGTACGGGTAGAGCTGGCGCCGGCATTGACGACAGGGGTTGGGATGGAATGTGGGGTGAAGCTACGGACAAGGATGACGGAAATGACTTGAACAAGAATGCAGACGGGACGGAGCGGACGCGAGATCTGGTAGTACCGCAGAGATGGTGTTGGAGGCGGGAGCGGGAGAGTTAGGAGAGCGAGGGGGGAGGGGGGCAAGGGCGGAGGTTCCCGTTCCACCCGCTTCCGCGCGGGAGCAGCACAATACCGGTCTTCATCGCGCGACGCCTGACAACTTTTTCTCTCGCTCCCCCCCCCATGCAGCCTCGCCACGCCCACCTCCGCCTTCTTCTTCCTCTGCGCACGAACAGACAGGCGGTGCGGGAGCAGGCGCCTTTCCTCTTCTTTGGAACTCGTCCAATTAATTACCGCCACCGACGGAGCGGGCGTCCCTCGAAAGAGGGGTTTCTGCTGGCCACCAACGCTCACTCGCGGCTTCGAAACATAACACTGTCTAACATGTCTTACGTATGTATCATGAAATGATTTTCTCCTGAATATTGCTTATGCACACTAAGGAGTACTTAATATTAGATGCTTATCTCCAAAGACAGCATTAACTTCATTTTCGTAGCATTCTTCCAACTACGTTTCTTATTAAAATGAAAGAAGTGGTAGATGAAAACTCTATTTAAATTAACAAATTCATATAACAAAAAAAGCATAATTATCTTACGAGTAGCTGAAGGTTAATGAGACCTCCAAATATATCTTTCAATTTTATGAACGTGTCTCATTTAACATTGTAACATTGGTTTCTCATTCGCCAACTTTCATTAAATTAACGTCATTAGATTCGTAATCTTCAGTGTTTGACGGGTTAAAATAAGGTAAGCAATACTTTCATGTTATAATACAATTATTTGGTTTGTTTGTTAATGCAGGTACGATTCTCACAGTGTGTACAATATGCAGCATTAATTATGTTCACGTTAATCTAAACTATTTTTTGAATCGTGACGCTTTGAATCGCGTATTTTCAGCGAGGACAAATGGCAATAAGAGCGCTCTCAAGACGTCGTATTCATTTCCTGATCAACAAAATCCACTACGGAGCACCTCCCCTAGTTCCGCCAGCGCACTCCCCCGCGCGGGGCGCTGCCGTCGCCGCCAGGGGTCGCGCCGCGCGGCGGAGCGGGGCTTCCCCTCGGGTGATTTGTTTCCTCTTAGGCTGCGGCGGCGCGCGGCGCGGTGCGGCGCGGCGCGTCGCCCCCTCTGCGAGCGCGCTGCCCCGCCCCCTCCGACGCGCACTAATTCTTCGATCAACAGCGCGGGCGAGGGCGTGGGCGTGGGCGGGGAGAGGGGTTTACACGGACGAGGGGGGTAGCGGCGCAGCCCTGACCTAAGGCAAGCGCCCCCTCCGCGGCCCCTGGAGGATGGAGGGAGGGAGGCTGTAACGAGTGGAATCGCTCGCTGTGCGCCGCGTGGGGCTGCGCTTGACAGGTCTCCCCCCCCACTCCCCCTGTCACATGCCCCGCCCCTCCACCCCCCGGTCGCGCGATCGAACGCTCGTGGTGTTGGCGGGAGGTGACGGGTGCTGTACGTGGCCCTACTCATAGACGAGAGCGGAAGGACGTTCCAGTCAATAAACACCCACTGGTGAACCCGGTGCGGTTAGCACGTGTGTTGGCACTCTGCTTACTATTAATGGACTGAGAGTACATTGGTGTCACCACTTCTTAACCCTGGTGAAACCACTTCAACCACTACCACAGACAGCTCCGGCTTCACCATCACAAAAAAACTGCTATTCCTACTCCTCTCATGACTTTTCAACTACGTAACTCCCTACATCACTTGTCACCAATATTGCATTTCCATCGCATCATTACAGTTTTATCACCACACCACAGTACCACTATCCAATCACCATTCCCGTACTATCGCATCCCGTCCATTACCACCAAGGGTGACTTCAGTGTGTATCAGCACCGCTCGCTCAAGTTTGGGGTTTATATAATAATAAGCCGTTTTTTACCTGCTGTCTGGCTACTCAATACCGGCACTTAAGCTGCTAGGCCCGCCCGAACCCGCGTACTCGTTTTTGTGCCTTCCAGACAGCAGGTAAGAAACGGCTCAACCTACTTTTTGTACTTTTCTTTCTCAAAAAATTGTATATGTATATTTCATTCATTTCTTGCTTAGATTTATATTACTAAAAGATCTAATTCTCTGCCCCCTTCTTTCTTTCTTTAATTCTTCCCCTTTCATTTCTTAAGATGTTTTTAAATTATGTAACTCCGTTAATTCTAATTTTGTTTATATTTTTCTCGTATCAAAAAACTGATGATGATGGCCAAGCCATCGAACGCTGCTATTATTGAAATAAATAGTATTGTTGACAATGACAACGTATTCAATGATTTCAATTTTTCACTAGAGTTTCATGAATAAGTATTTTATTTGTTACTGGCATTGCATTTTTAATTTCCAACAGTTATATTCGACAAATGTTACCATATTTACAGCACCTTATTCAGGCCCTCCCTCATGATTTCGGGTTAGGTAGCATATACTACAGGACGTCATTCGTTTTCCCAAAGTAGAAAATGCAATATTTGTGAACGTAAATCAGTTACGTTATGAGAGCAAGTGATAATTTCAGTTGAGTTATGAAACCAAATAATAATTAAAAGTCCAAAGTAATTAATAATGTGTTCTTTTAAAATACTGCAGATGTTACGAATCTCCCTAGACGGAAACCAAGAAGATAACTATGTGAAAACAGTCTCATGAATACCTCTGGGAAAATTTTTAACTTTTAAGTTCCGTGAAAAGTATCTCCCGCGGGAGGCGCAGTTCTTAAATTGTGTGTGTTGCAAGCGCCAGGGCCTTTTTGACGTCCCCAGGGCTGGCCTCATACTTCCGAAGCGAAGCAAACCAATTAAGTGCAACTTGGCGCTGTTGTGTCTCGCGGGAGAGGTGCAACGTGCAGTGAGCGAACATTAGAAGGCACTCCCATTGGTCAGGGAGCACGCGCTCCGGGCCGCGCCTGCGCGCTCCGTTCAAGGAGCAATGCCCAAGTAATACCTTCTTTCTCCCCTAGTAGGGGAAAGGAGCGTAACGAAATTTGCATGGTCAGACGGAACAGCAGGCCTCATGACCTGAGTCTCGCCACGTAAAATAAGGCATTCAGTCATTCATTCAATGCGGAGCATTCTCTCCATTTCGGCTCTTATTATTTGTGGTAACAACGAGAGTGATAATCTCCGAGGAGTTAAAACTTGCTGGGAATCGTTCCGGGTTTTCAAAGCAGAAGTGTGAGAATATTCCTGTTTTGCTTCAATGATTTCGCGTTTTGACAAACATCTATTAACAATAATAACAACAAGAATGGGCGATAAATATTTTCAGACAAACTGTGCCTGTGTACATCATTTCATTACTCCTTCACTACATTTTCATGATTTTTGCCTCCGTAGATTTAGAGCGCTAATTTTTCTTAACAAATCTTTGCATCAATTCTTCAATATAATTTAGTTATTATCATTCTTTCTCGAAGACAAAATGGGAATCACTAAGATTTGAATGTGTAGAAAATACTACCTGGAATTGCGAACAAACGTGGGGTAAGATAAAACTGCAAAGAAATAATCAATAAAAATGAGGTGAATGATGAGAAAAGAATATAGAAAATCGGCTGAGCGATTTAGCCGCTAGCGTTGTTCACAGACGGACAGACAGATAGAGGGACAGACATTTTGCTGTCATTCGATTGTTCGGTATGAAGGACCCACAAAACATGGATTCCGGCTACACCACATGTTAGAGAATTTTTTTCTCTAAATTTAGCAATTAGATTTATCCACTTTTCGTTACCAGGGCCCAGTAATAAGAGTTCCTCTACCGAAAAGTCGCTGTTTTTTCGCGCGGTATTACATAACTTTCTCTTTACTGCGTAGCGAGAAAGTAAAAATGTATCCCCATGAGGTTATTTATGAAATATTTCACTGCACCTTTACAAACTGGACAAGCATTTTGAAACACTTTCTCCTCGCTGGCCAATGTTACAGATGTTTATCAAGCAATATATTTGGGGAAACGCCGCCCTCCGGTGCAGGAGGGGCCTCGGAGCGCAGCGCAGCGACTGCGGGCGGATCTTCTCGCCGCGCTCTAATGAGCGACCGGGGTTCAAAGGCGGCGGGCGGGGCGGGGCGGAGCAGGGCCAGGCGGGGCGGGAAGAAGCGGGGCGGGGCAGGCTGGGTCGGGCCGGGGAAAGAGCATGGAGGAGCGGTGAGCGTCGAGGAGGGGCAGGGTAGGGAGGGGGCCGGGCAGGGCGGAGAGGAGGCGGGGAAGGGCGGGGCAGGGTGTGAAAAGGGCGGGGCGGGTCTTGGCGGGGCGGGTCTTGGCGGGGCGGGTCTTGGCGGGGCGGGTCTTGGCGGGGCGGGTCTTGGCGGGGCGGGGCGGGGCTTATTAATGGCGTCTGGCGGCGACGCGCACTCCACCCACAGGCCTCCAAGGGCGCGGCCTCACCCGTCTTCGCTCGCCCGCCCTCGCTCGCGCCTAGGGATGCGACAGCGACAACGAAACATCCATGTTTGAAAATATCAATGTTCAAAACATAAAACATCGACAGTAATAATTTAGACGCCAAAAACATCCATGTTAAACTGCACCCACGTTTTTAAAAGTGTTTAAGAAACCTTTATGTTTACGGGCGATCATTTAATTTGACAGTGGTCGTGATCTTCATATTATAATTAACATTTAACTGATAAAACAAATTAAAAAATATTAGGATCAATTATCAAAATTCAGCCATAAATCGCTGAGAGATCAGGGGTCAGATTTTCCTCAGTTCTTTGTACGAGGATGTGGAAAGGAAGGAGAGGTTCCGCGCCTCTGGACTCGCCTTGAGCAACTTTTCTGTCTGCGAAATACGAGGAAAGGAGTAGGAAATTTTCGGGCATCAGAATCGTCTGTCGGAGAGAGATAGTCTGGTCTACGAAGACAGCGTAAACTGCGTTCTCCCTTTACACGCATATGCTTACATCACTACACTGTCTCTTATGTCGGGAGACCAGTCGAGAGTTTAGAATTCGTTTCGGCTAGGATGGTGCCTGGCTGGAGAAGACATCCGGAGGGGTAAATACCCCGCAAGCCAACCTGTAGGTCGGCGCCGGATTTCTCCGTCCATCGTGGAGGAACAACCTCACGTCCCAGGCTAAAAAAAACTCACACATGGACTAATAACCCTAGCAGACGAGGTGCTCGGAAACATCAATCGATAACGAATAACAAGAAAAGAAACCCAACGAAGTCGAGAGTATATTATTTTTCCAGATCTCGGCGAAGTATACAAGTAATTCACAAATTAAGTAGTTATTCGAGTCCAATTGCCACTAGCTGCGAATACTTAAGTATCATTCTCTGCAGTGACTTGAATTGGGGAGAACAGGTAAATCGACCATGAAAAGATCGTGGAGCCACCTACATTCTGTAATGCGAACTTGGAAGAAAGCCAATAGTAGTGTTAAAACTTTGGCATACACTTCCCTTGTGTGCCCTATTTTACAAGGTGGGGCCTTATGCTGGAATTCCTTCCAAGTAGGCCGAATTCAGGAGCTAGACAAAATTCAGAAAAGAGCCGATGAATTCTCTGGTAACCTGGACTCACTCACAACAAAATATCGTTTTCAAAGCGCAGAAAGGTGGCTAAGAATAGCGATTTTTATAAGGCGAATGTAGGGGCTGAAACATTTGGGACTGGCAGGGTGAAAATAGTGTTAGTATACGTAGAGAAAAAATACTGATGTGATAAATAAATTTGTGTTGCGCACCTTGCGTTGTATTGTTTTTTATTATTTTATTGTGTCTTAATGTAATAATGTTTGTTTTATATACATTACAGTAAATCTTAGATATCTACCACCGGGTGATGAACCTGAAGTAGACTATATATATATATATATATATATATATATATATATATATATATATATATATATATATATATATATATATATATATATATTCATCTAATCAATTAATCGATCATTTCCCGTTGCCCATAGTCGCTGCCCGTTTGTCTTGCCGAGCACAGCATATCACCCACGGCGCGGCGTTCAACTTCGTCAAATCTAGTCCTGTTCCCTCCCTTCTCATTTGCTGACCACTAGTTCCCTCATTTTTCTGCTTCGTCGTTCTCTCGGTCGTCCACACTCGTCACACCCACCGCTCTCTGTATTCAGTTATCCGATTTCTTCTTTGTCATCGCCTTCGCTCATATCTCTCGTTTGCGCCTAGCACTTACACTCACTCCTTCTTTTCTCTTTCGGGTACACATGTTTTTACTCTCTTTGGCGTCATCGTCGCATATCACTCTGTCACGTTCAGTCATCCTCCACCTTTGTCTGACCCTCTCCCCGGTTACCCGTCTTTCCTTCCTATCGCCCGCACTTCGCCTCCCTCGCTCACCGCCTTCCGCCCAGCCCTCTCAGATGAGATGCGCCGCTCTGTCTGCGCCTGCTTAAAGTTTCATCGCGGACTCGTCGATGCCTCACCGCCTCAAAGGTGTCGCTGCAGCGTTAACTGGGCTTCTCAGCCTTCCGCTGAGTGCCTATGGTAAGTGCCGAAGGGGGTGGCAAAGCAGTGTTTAGCGGCTGGTGGCTTCAAGACATATTGAAGATTCGTCCTCAAAGATATCTGTTAAAGCGAACGGGCGCCTAATAACATATCTAAGGAAAGTCGTCCGTTCGCAAAATAAATAAATGCATACGTAAAACTTAATAAATAATCAAATCTTACGTTTCTTATACTAGTTAATTAATATATAATTTTTATTCAACTTTTAGAACCTTTGACAATGCTTTGTCCCGTTGCTCGGCCGAATACCACCGAGAAAATACTGATATTATTTCATTTTAGGAATTCGTTCTTTTTAAATTCAAAATATTAAATTGAAAATCTCCAATTATTTCGGTGCAATTCAGAAACCATTTTTGTAGGAATACGTTTAACAAATTTTACTCTTAATTTCGGAATCGATTCTACATTTACCATTAGAGAGTTTGTGCACTCTGGAAGATCAAAGCGCTATCGATTTTCTTCGCAAGCGCAGTTCAAGTTTTGCATCACTTTAGTGCTTCTGCGCATGAGCAGAAGATCGATAGTGCTGCTCGTTATGGCGTGCACAAACTGTCAATTTCCCATTATCAAAGAATGAGATACTTGCACATAGCGTTTTCAGAATTAAGCTATAAAATCTCCATTTGTACTCACATAAACTTCAGCTACAGAAAAGTCATTGCGTTACAGAACTCTTTCAAGACGTACCTGAAACAAAGACAATATTTTTATCAATAATACTGCAAGTTC
Source organism: Teleogryllus occipitalis (assembly GCA_011170035.1). Lineage (NCBI taxonomy): Eukaryota > Metazoa > Arthropoda > Insecta > Orthoptera > Gryllidae > Teleogryllus > Teleogryllus occipitalis. The sequence goes on from BLKR01009174.1 coordinate 16,773, forward strand.
GTATTAGAGAAAGCTCACAACTCGTACCCCACAACCCATGTGTCACTAATATGCATGGTCTAACGGCTTTAATAGAAACACAACAACACATTTCGTACCAAAGAGTTGATTCTGTCAAAATGATTCCCGTCATAAGAACCGAACTCGTATCCACACAACTACTCGTATAATGGCAACCGCAAGAGCCGTAAACAATCTAAATTACGTGTAGAATGACTGAGCATTCATCACTCGTTGTTTTCATCTGCGGTAATTAATTAAAGCTAACGTCACTGAAGCAAATAATTAACTGGCAATCCTGTTTACCAGAAACACAATTTTCCCTCCGACAACGACCCATACTGCAATAACAACAGCAAACGAGGTTCCAGTCCGTAGGTCATTTGGAGGAAGTTATCCAGAGACATGGAGTCTGGGAGGGTCGGTCGGGCAGAGAGGGAGCGGTGACGGGAAGAGGGCGAGGAGTGGGAGAGGAGAAAAACGAAAGCTTGCGAGGGGGCGCGTGCTGGAAACAAAGGAAGCTCGCAAGGCGGGCGGTGGGGCAGAAGGAAGATGCATGGTCTCTCCGAATAAAGAAATCGCGGCGCCGGCGCCTGCCCGGGCGGTGGCGGGCGGTGGCGGGCGGTGGCGGGCGGTGGCGGGCGGTGGCGGGCGGTGGCGGGCGGTGAGGACGGCTGCGGTGGCGGCACGGCGATGACCGCAACACTTTCATATGTTTTTCCTGTTTGGGGTAACCTTAAAAAAACCTATCCGATCTTACGTGAAGATACACAGATTTATAAGCACTATAAGTACACTCTGCCTTTCATTTAACAGTACTGTTTTTTTTTTCGTTTAGCCCATTAGCTTTATTTCGACTCTGCTTTATTTCTCACAAAATTAGGCTTCGGTGATGCATTAGACGTAATAAAACCACATTAAAATGTTAGACGAATGCTCATACATTCTGTCCAAAGGTAACGTAAATATTTTAATTCATCAGAACTAATGGAATATCCAGAAATAGGATGTCTCTTTGTAATGGCTGAAAGCAAAAAATCCACAACAGTGACAATCTAACATTTTGGGAACGTATGGCAAGTAAGTGTAGGGCAGTGGAAGATAATAGACTTCATTGAGCGAAATATTTGTAGTGAAAATGACCATTATTTTTTTCCTTGGGCAAACGAAATGGCAGAGCTGCAAGAGACGAACGGATTTCGGAGCCAGGAGATGTAGTGGAATAAGAAAGGTGGTGGTGGTGGCGGTGACGGTGGTGGTGATAGTAATAGTAGCAATGGTGGGAGTAGTAATAGGGATGTGCTAAGAGTCATGGGAGTAGAAATAGAAATGAGGGAGGAGATAATGGGCTTAATAATGGTATTCGTGGTGGCAATCGTAATGGTGGTCACGTTAATAATGGTGGTCGTGGCATTGATAATGGGTGTGTTAATGATAACACAGGTAGTGATGGTGGTAGTAGTGGAAGGGACGAATAGTTGCAAGTTGGACCTAGAATGAGGATGCCTTAAGTAGTGGTAATGGCGGTGATCGTCGCAGATGATTGTTTGGTGGTGTTACTGGATGGCGGTAGTGGTGTTGTTGGGAAGGCTGGCAGTGGAACGGGCAAGAAGACAGGCTTGAATGAGTGTGGAGGAAGTTGCGGCGGTGGCTCAAGGGAGAATCTCGTCGGGAAGAGGGCGAGAAAGACAGGGAGGGTCCGACAGGGAAATTTATTAATAAAAATGTAGGAACGCCTCGCCGCACAGCACAGGCGCGTGCGCGGGACGGACTCGAGGGTCTGGCGGACGAAGGGAGCGTTGGATTGTTAGGGAAGGGGGGGAGTACGTGGAAGATGTGTCCCTTAGTCTATTCCAGATTCTTGCAGAAGTTAACTTTTCTTCGGAACGTGAATATGGTAAATCATTCGGTTTGAGGGGTGGGATGACACCGACTCGTTATCATGGTTGAAAAAATAATAAAAAGTTCGTGAATAATCTTGAGTGACTTCGTATTACATTATTTGTAAAAAGTGTTGAATTTAATGAATCAGAAATGCTTTCTACAACTAGGAGGTGGCTTAAAAAACAAACAGCTTATTACGTTGATATCCTGTTAAGTTACGACAAATGAAATTCTAACGCTTCACATGTCAGCTGCTTCAAAACACTGCTTATTTGGCAAATAACACTGGTTATACTAATGCCACTGACATGTTAAGTCCATTAAATCCACCATTAATAATAGTGCGAAGTTCATTGATCAATTGATGATCAGTTTGATGATGAACTGATGATCAATTTGTGAGTTGTCATTCGGTTACATTGTTAACGGAATGATACCATTTACGCATACTTATTTTATTTTTTGTCAGTGCTGTTCTATTTACTAAGATGTTTACAGCATCGACTCTTATAAATATTTTTCGGTAGCGCAACTTTTAATTTTACTTTTTGAGAAATATATGAATTTTTTTCGTCAGATGACGTAAATATTCGTGACGAAAGGTCATTCTGATTTCATTAGTATCAAATTTTAGAGAATTTCTTATGTAATTTTAATAACTGTAGATAGATTGGGACTGCCGCAATTTTATAGGAAAAAAAGATCACCAATATCGGTAATTTAATGCAGCGCCTCTGATCGGGAGGTCCTAGGTTCGAGTCCTGACGGCAGCAGGACTTTCGACACTAGCTTTTCAGCTAGGTCGAATTCAGTCGCTGTCTGGAGGAGAATTCTAGCGGCCGGCTGCTCTGATCGGTAGTTTTCCGTAGTTTCTCCGATCAATACCAGGCGAATGCTGGAGCAGTACCCTACCAAACGGGCCACGGACCGCGCGCGATCTGTCCTTCCCATTCCTTGTCCTATCCTCTCCCCTTACACACTCACTCACACTAACATGCACAACACTACCACATACTCCGGGAGACCGGTCGGGAGTTTAGAGCTTTTCCCGGCTGGGGCGGTGCCCCGCTGGTGGGAGAGTCCTGGTTAGGGGGAAACCACACTAGCCGACGGTAGGTCGGTGCCGGATCTCACCATCCAGTGGAGAAAAATCACCGCCATCTACCGAGAAAAAAACATGCACTACACTAACCGGACTAATGACCGAAGCAGTTGACGCGCCCGGAAACACGAAAAAATCAATCAATCAATCGGTAATTTAAACGAACGACGGAGGCTTGGCAATAGTTTTAAATTAGTATGGAGTTTAAACTTCCGCTCCCGATTCACCTTGCCATCGTCCACCACCGCATAGGCGGTGAGACATCCGCGCCCGTTGAAGCCGGGTGCGCGGGCGGGCCGGTCGGCCGGGATGCGCGCAGAAAATGAAAAGTTTTTTTCCGAAAAACATTGGAGCCCCAGAGCGCGCGGCGGGGGTCGCCTGACACAACACACCCTCTGGTGCGCAGCCTGGCGGCGGGGTCGCAAACTTTGTCTTTCGCTTCGCGCCTCTCGCCCACGCTTCGCTGCCGCCGCTGCTCGTAAGTTCGCGTTATTCTCTAAGAAAATGTATACGCTTGAAACATTCCTTTTATGACTATTCCTCCTTCCCCCACGAGAGATTTCAAAGAGAAGGAGAAAAAAATATGATTTACGAAACGAAGCAAAAAATACTTCGGTAAAAGGCTCGTTTTTTAAACGTTTTCCGACGTGTGTTCTTGGGCTGGCCTGGGGAGGTGGAGCCAAGTGTTTTGTGATTTAAGGATGTTTATTGCGAGTGTGTTTGTTCCAGTGTGTTGTAAAGGTGCTACGATCCTTCTATTGTTTTCTACTTTTTGGTGCACTTGGGACATCAATTTATATAACATTAAATTATCATTAGGGATTTTTTATTGGGCGCTAACACTTCCTTTGAGCTGTTTTTCATTGTCTAAGATGGAATACAATTCAATGTTCTGTATGACAATGACTGAAGGGTAAATTAGAGGGGCAGGTTTGGTAGAGTTTACAAGACACCTTGAATGAACTATAGCTATTTATTTTACATATTTTTACATAGTTTACCTATTACTACTTATTTCGTTACATTTTAACATATTTACACGTCGAAACGGATCAATTGATGGGCATTTTTGCAATGCGTGTTACTGTAAACTTTTTCACAAAGCAATGAAATGCCACTACGATTCTATGACCCCCAACCCTTTTGCCCTTCAAAGTTACCCGTCTTCTTCTTGAAAACAGCGTACTCGGAACCAAGGACGAGCCTGTGCTTGTGGGCTCGAAGCAATTTCACTTGGTGAGATAGTGAGACATGCAGACGAAAATTTGAGTTTGATGGTTGGTACGTACTGTACGTATTGTGGTTCTTTTGGACATTTGTGCACACTCCTTCCTTCCTGTGTTACCGTTTCAAGATTTCTGCTGAGTTTCTTATAAAAATAATTCATTGTTCAAAGACCCTTCTGCCTCGCGTTCTGCTGACCCCAGATCAGAGGAGCCCGCAAGTGTGTTGGTCTAGTGTATGGTCGAATATGCGTCCCATCGGGACGTAAAGGGTAACTGGCTGTTGGCTGGATAAAAGCCCTAAAAAAAAGACCCTGCTGATTCACAAACAAATTCTACAGATAGGTTATATGTCCCTCCAGAAGTAGAAGTACAAGGTTCCCAAAGGCTAAAACAAGGAAAACGGGCAATCATGGAAGGAGCAGAAGAACAACAAATGATTGTGTCAGATATTTCAAAGAGAAATGAGCTGCAAGCTAAAAGAAAACCTAAGGACATGAAATGATCTAAACCAAAAATAGCTTTGTTTCAAAATGTCAGTAAAGGTGATGAAGGTGAAATGATTTTGCAAGATTCATCAGATGGTAATAATATGCCTCATTTAGTTCCTAAACCTGAGTTTGTTTATGTCGAAAACCTGGAGAGACCTCCAGTCATAGGTGATTATGTTTTAGTGGAGTTCAAGAAAATATATGAATAAATTGTGTCTGTAAATACACATTAGACTTTTTTGCTTTTGCTTCAGAACGTTTGAGATTTCTTGTCTCCGGAATGAAATTCACTATAATTGGTTCATTCGAATTAATCCATAAAAGTAGGCAGGTTATTGCTTCCATTTATTTCCTCCACCCAACGCCTGCCTCTTCTGTCAACTCAGCAAGGGCTTCACCACTCCACAAAAATGTCTCGTCGCGTGAATACTTCATCCTGCCAATACCATATCTCTCTCACCGCCCACTGCCCTTCCATCTCCGAAATATCTGCACTCTCCCTCATGCAGATAGCGTAACACACCGAGACGGATTGGAGGCGGGGAGGAGGGAGATGTCGAGGTTTGAGGAAGGTGGGTTCTCATCAGAAATGTTGTGCCAACTCAGCTAAAAATGCAGAGCCCCCGGGCCCGCGCCCAGGGGGCGGGGCGGTGATAGGGCCAAGCTCTCCGCGTGCGCGCGAGGCGCCTGCGAGATTGGATGGGGGCGGCTCCAAATGCGGACAGGAATGAAAAGCTCAGAGAAGAAAAAACGCCCGCGCCTACGCGGCGAGGGAAAAGCGAACAGGGCGGAAAAACGCGAGGGAGGGATGCGAAGGAGGGGGCGGAGGGAGGGGGAAGGGGACGAGAGGGGAGGAAGGTGATGGCGAGGGGTGGGCGGTCTGCGTTTCGTAGGGCGGAAGGAGGAGATCCAGTGGCGCCGATGGTGTGCGAAACAAGACTTATTAGTGCGTGTCCCGCGGACGCCTCCGTGCAAAGGGTGCTGTTGTCAAACTCTGTGGACGAAATCTACAGATAAATCACCAACGACATAACTTTTGTTGATATCTTCTGCTCGATGAAATAGATCTTAGCTTCGACGACTCGTCATGTTAATCTAGTAATTCGAGCCAGTGTGCAATCAGTCACTGACTCTTTACGTGGTAGAAACCTAGGGATGTGTTACTGGAATATTTAAGACAATTAATTTGTAGACAAGAATTTCCATCTAATGTGTGAAGAGGTGTAATAATTCTTTTCCTCTGCAAGAAGAATGTATTGTTTTTAAATTTCCAAGGAAACTTCCTGTCCTATATTTATACAGAACATTATTTCTGATGAAAAGGAAATTAAGTTTACTACAACCAAAATACAATTTTTTTTATAATTTCAATAATATTTAAGCAGAAATTGAAGTAATAAGTAGTTCATTAAGTTCATTGTCACTTGTATGTCTTCCACATTCTTTTTGAACCGTCTGATCACACTGTTCCAACTTACTAGGTATTTGAACTTATTATATAAACTTTTAATTAACAAACACAGAATATACGTGGCAGTAAGTTAATTAAACGTCAAGTACTGAATCATTACTACTTTCCATCATTGGATGAATTGGTTGTAAAACAATGGAGTTCAATTGTGGTAGTACACTCTTGTGTCCACCTCTCCTTCCGAGCTTGTACACTTCAGGATTCTACAAGGAAATCTCTGAAGCAACGAAACGCCGCGTAAGTCCGGAATTAATATTCCGTTTACGACCGAATCCAGAGCAGCACCCTTTGTGCTTGGAATGCACCGCCCCTCCCGCCCTCATCGCGCACTCGGAGGGCGAGGGGAAGCGCCCTCTCCTGAGAGGGTGCGCCCCCCCAGAGGGGGACGAAGGGCGAATTTGTACTATCAAAGATGCTCTATAAATGCAGCGAAGCCCCGGCGGGGCGGGCAGAGTCTGCAACGCCCGGTGCACATCAAACCCGCGCTCGTTGCTTTGAACGGCCCGCGCGCCAGCGAGGGGAACGGCACAGTCAGTGTCGGCGGGAGGGGCCCTTGTGCTGCATCATGACGTCTAGACTCCGGCGAGGGAGCAGCTTTCGCAGTGGCGTTTTCTTTGTCAACTCCCTTATTCTCTGATTTCTTGTCACATTTATTAAGCAGAAGGCAATTGAGATGTCAACCGAAAGTTCAGAAGAGCGGAAATGTATTATTGTTAAGTAACCTAAGTTGTAAAAGATGACCTTGCTTGTTTTTCAGACAATGGTAAGTAGAAAAAAGGCAATAAAGTGTACAATTTTCTTAGAAGGATATTACAATATACGTACTATCGCAGTACATTTAAAATGACAATGAACATCCCACATGGTGTCTTGTGTATCTGCGTTTCTAAGAGTTACATCAATTCGTTTTTTACGACTTACATTTACGCGTAATTCAGAAACATCATTCTTAAATTAAATCCAGACATACAGAATACATTCAATATTTACTTATAATATTAGTATTATAATTTCGAAGAGCATTTCTTAAAATTAAAAGAATTACGTGTATTCTAATGAAATCCTCACAAAGTTAAAATGATCAATGTCCATCAAAAGATCACAAATATTACATATAATACTTTTCCTCTGTTGAAACATTTTCCAATCTTGTCCTGACTTAAGCTTAACAGTGTCAGACGCTGAAATTATGTGAGAACGACGTGTTGGCCTTTTTATTATGAACACAGCGTATTTCCGGAAGCGTATCACCCCAAACCTCGTAACTAAATATTATATTTGGAAACACGTCTCCGAGTTTGGAAAGCGTAACTGGCCGATGAATTCAATCCGGAGGCCCCCGAGGCGTCGCGAGGAGTCCGCGTGTGCGGGACGCCTCCGCCGGGGCCCGTGCTCTCTCGCGCCCTCTGCGCCGCGGGGCGTTGGCGCGCGTTTCCTGCGTCGCGACGCGCCACCCCCGCGCCGGCGTCACCCACTGGCGGCGGCGGTGGCAGGGGTGGCGACGGGGAATCTCTGGTGGTTGTAGCGGTGGTGGCAGCGGAGGAGGTGATTAAAATAAAGTTGGGGTAGGGATGGCGATGAAGGCGCGGGGAGACGGTGTTGATTGATTGATTAATTGTTAGTGATTCCGGGCGCGTTCACTGCTGAGGTAATTAGTTCCGAAAGTGTAGTGCATGTTTCCCACGGGAGGTGTAGGTGATCGTCCCCCTTTAGATGGCGAGATCCGGCGCCGACCTACAGTTGGCTAGCGGGGTTTTCATCAAACAGGTATCTCCCACCAGAGGGGCACCGCCCCAACCGGGGCAAGCTCTAAGCTCTCCATCGGTCTCCGGCATGTGTGGTAGTGTAGTGTATGTTCGTGTGTGTGTAATGGGAGAGGATAGGGCATGGAAGAGGAAGGAAAGATCACGCGCGGTCCGTGGCCGGTTTTTTAAGGTACTGCTCGGCATTCCCCTAGTGTTGAGACGTTTTTATAGTGTTGTTGGAGGTGATGGTGACGATTGTGGAGAAGGTTGTGGAGACACCTGTGGGACTGTAGAGGCGGCAGCATCGGTAATAGCAACGTCGGGCGCGAAAGTGGCGGCGATGGAGATGGTGGCGTTGGAGATAATGACGATGTTGATGGTGACAATGGATCTGTTTGTGATAGCGTGGTGCTGGCGACGGTGGAGTGTTGAAAGTAAAGTTGGAGTGAGAATAGAACAGCAGTGGTGATGGCAACAGTGACGATGGGGATAGCGATGTTGACGACAGGGTGCCAGTTTACGACAACGGCGGTGGTGGTGAAGACAGCGCCGGTGTGGGCGGCGAAGACGAAGCTATAGCAGTAGCGTCGCTTTTGATGTCGGAGGCGGCGCCATCTGTGACGGCGACGGCGTCGGGGTGGTGGGGGAGGAGGGGGTGGTAGTAACGGCGGCGGCGCCCAAAATCAACTTTGGGGGCGCGGAGGCAACCGGTCCAATATTTTGCCGCTACACCGCGCTCCGCCCACGTGTAAGCCGTCGCCGCGCTGCGCCCCGCGCCGGGGCACGTGCGAGGAGGCGAGTCACGGGCAGAAGGGGAGCGGGCACGCGGAGGAGCCTCGCGGGCTGAAGTGGGAGAGGGAGGTGATGCGCAGAGAATAAATCGTGAAATCCGCCGCCAAATCCATACACTAGTTCCTGGACTTGAAGCTGAGAAAACGAAGAAAAAAACAACAACTCAAAAGGCTGTGTTACTTAATATTCTAAGAGGTGGAAAGAGCTACTAGAAGGTCAAGTTCCTTATTCATTTTTTTCTCTCACCAGATGCAGATCTTTATGTTTTTAAAATCCACACATATTTACTACATTATGATCTCGTTGTTTTTTAATTTTATAATTTCTCGCCTGGTCTGCATTGTAGTGGAGACAATTATTTTTTTTCGAGATGACTTCGTGGTAACTTTATTTTATTTTTTGCACTTCCAGATTACTTTACTACGTGCGTTATCATACTATGTGGCAATCAGGTAGCCTGCATCGTTTGTCCACCTCTTCCGTCCGCCCGTCTGTCTGACCGTCAATCCTCCCACCACTAACGGTTAGACTTCTTCCGATCGTGGTAATTCAGATGTTATTGTACGTGTGTTGGTCTGCTAGTGGGAAACTGACGAATTTTTTTGGATCATTTGAGAGCTTTCTTGTACACCTTATGATTCTTACTCCTTAAATGAATTTTGGTGGAGTTTCAAGGCACCTACAGAAGTGATAAATTTATCGTTCAATGGCTCTCGACAACACGAATCCATTGGCACTATTTGTAGTTGAATTTTTCTGCAAAATTCTTGAAGAAATCGAGAAAAAATGTTTTAGGAAGTTCAAGGCACATACATTAGTGAAATGTGAATTACTATCTTCGCAGCATAGCAAAGCCATAGAACATGATTCATAAGATTAACGTTAGGTAGACCTAATGAATCGTACACATCTAAAAACTGTATTTCTTTAGAGTCTTTTCATGTAAGTCCCTGTGCCCAATGATAAACGAACGAAGTAACCGCTTTGTTTGAATTGTATTTTTATTACGATTTTCAGAGCGCATATTAAAATTTTCAATACGAAGTAACTATGGAACGGATTTTTATGCCCTAAAATGTTTTGAAATATGCTTTTAAAAATATGCGTTTATGACTAAAAACGTCTTAAATATGCACTTTAACATTCAGTTATAATTAAAAATATTTAATTTTCTATATAACTCTTTCTTGACAATATTTCAGGAGAAACATTGGAATTAAAACATTTTTGTGCAAACACAGAATTTACCTTACTTTTCGGGAGAAATAATTGAAGTAAGTATTTACCTTAGTGAAGAACATTGTATGACTTGTTGCATTTCTTGTGTGTGGTTTAAAAAATATGATATCAAGAAATATCCTTCATTTGCACAAGTATTTTATCATCTCAAAAAAAGAAAAAAAGTCATAATGTGACAAGTTGTTTCTAATCACTGAACCCTCACGAATAAACAGATTCTATGAGGATATGCAACATTTTACTGGAAAGTCTCTATTTTAACGAAAAACGTAAAATATGATCCTATAATAACGGGAATATGCCGCAACTGGAACAATTGGTCAAATATACATACATATGTACTAACATATTAATCTACATAGCATCCAATTCTAACTAAATGTCAAGAAGTTTCACACACTTCCGGAAGCAACGAAAAAAATATCCAAAATATAGAAATCCGTTTCCTGTTTATAACATTCCCATACTTGATACTACGATGATCATCCCGTCGGATGCAAACCGTCTCGAGTAAGATTTGGAAATGTGGAGTGGGCGTGCACTCCGTCCAATTCGTTGGCGGATATCGGAGACGCGTTCGAGGGTGGCGGGGCGGGCCGGGCCGCGCCGGGCCGGGGCCGAGCGGAGCCGGGCGAAGCGGGAGGGGCGGGAGAGGGGGCGGGGCGGGGCGGGGCGGGGGCGAGCGGAGCGAGGCGAAGCGGGAGGGGCGGGGCGGGGCTGGGCGGGGCGGGGGCGAGCGGAGCGAGGCGAAGCGGGAGGGGCGGGGCGGGGCTGGGCGGGGCGGGGGCGAGCGGAGCGAGGCGAAGCGGGAGGGGGGCCGTGCGGGGTGAAGCGGGAAGGGGGGGCGGGGCGGGCCGAGCCCGAGAGGAGCGGGGCGAAGCGTGAGGGGCGGGGCGGGGTGGGGCGGGCCGGTCCCGAGCGGAGCGGGAGGGGCGGGGCCGAGCGGGTTGAAGCGGGAGGGGCGTGGCGGGGCGGGCCGGGCCCGAGCGGAGCGGGGTGAAGCGGGAGGGCGGGGCCGAACGGGGCGAAGCGGAATGGGCCAGGCGGGTCTGAGCGGAGCGGGAGGGGCGGGGCCGAACGGAGTGAAGCGGGAGGGGCGGGGGGGGGGCGAGCGGAGCGGGGCGAAGCGGGAGGGGCGGGGCCACCGCAGCGCTCGCCCCTGGCCGCGCCGCAAGCGCTGCGTGCGGAATGTGCGTGTAGAAGAGCGCCACGCAGCGCTCCCACCCCTCGCACGACCTCCGCTCCCCACATGCGGGCGATGGATGCTGGTACATACGACAAGTTAACCATTAGAGGCTCCCGATACGGCATTGGAGGCTTATCTTGCTAATGCGCATGCATAAATGAAATAAAAATCTCCACTCTTTCCGAAGCTACCACTCCATTTCACCAAGTGTCGTACGAGCAAAATTCAAATTGATCAAGTACGGAGTTTGACAGAGCTTTCTGAATTTCTCTCGGTACACTAGTACCCTGAGGAGGGAGTGATACATGATTTCAAAACGGGAGGAGTGTTGGGATGTAGTTCAGTGTGCCAGAACGAAAACTCAGTGAATCCACAAAAGAAGAAATCACAGCAAGTGTTCACCTATTTTTCTGTTTCTTCATAATAGAGAGCTTATTCTCAGAAACATTATTCTAAGATCAATATTATTTTGGATATGTATGATATTAGTTAAATGGATGATTGACAAGTGCAGAGAGGAGGCGATGACAATTTGGAAACTGTTATAAAGGGTTCATCTCGGCACAATAAATTATTAAATATTGAAACCCAAATCAACCTCCGTATAAAAAATACCGTGAATTTAGGCATCGCATTATTTTAAACCAAAGGACCACTGCTTCCTTGTAGGTTAAAAATCCAACGACCCCTAGAGCAAAATAGTTAAAGTTATATGAAAAATCTAAATATTCTTGCACATTATCTGTATCTAATTAATTTTTTATTTATCTATTCAAAATCATAAATTAGAAATTAATAAAACGACAAGCAAGTGCACAAAAGTTATATATTAAAGTGTTTAAAATAAACACAAAATCAAAGAGAAATGAAAATAATGAGATAAACACAAAATTAATGAATAAAAATAATGGGATGGGTCAGGCTGTTGGAGTTTTAACAATTTGTCATTGTCGGGGTTCAACTCCGTTAATATCAATCGCAGTTCCTCATGTTCAGTGGCGAGTAGTCTGCTCTTCTTGCACAGTAAATTTTCTACTAACCTGAACCCACGCTCAGCCGCATTGGATGAAATAAATTCGATTAAAAATAAATGTACTATTGCTCACAATCCAATTGGAAATAATGTCAAAATTCGTGGTATCACTGTTGGAATTTTACTTTGAGTGCTTCGTTACATGTTCCTATTCCAAATTTGATAAATCTGCAGTATCTGCAATTGCGAAAGGATCTAAAATTCAGCTCGAAATATTGATGTTTAATATATCTCGGAAAAGCTCCGTAAAACTAGCATGAAGAACGTCTAAGAGTTGGCAGTACGCAAACCTTCCTGTTTTGCGGAGACTGATGTTAATGTGGGAAAGTGTTTGTACTCATCCCCACCTAGATTTCGTGGAATAGAAGTACTTTCGCAAAACCTTTTTTGTTTTTTAAATTTATATCTTCACATTGCAATTGTAAATAAAGTACATTTAGTATTTTAAACAGCTATGTCAAATAAGTGATATCATTTTTTATAGAATCAAGTATTCGCGCATTTTCTCGTCTCCGTCATCAAGAAAGTCCAGTTCTGAGTCAAATACATTAAGAAATCGATTTAGACTCACACTTTTAGACAGTCACCGTACTCCTGTGTGCAGTAGCAAACCATTGCAAACTTCATCATGTTCACTACAAAACTGACCGAATAATCGCACCTACAATGAATTGCTTCCAATCTTATTGATTGCTCTAATAATGTAACGGAGCGACGAATGGAGTCGTACATTTAGACGTTTCGCAAACCCAATGTTGAATAATACAATGTACTACTACATTTGGTACTGCTCGTTTCAAATGCGCTTTAACACCTTTATGACGCCGAAGCACGGTCAGTAGCAGCTGACAAAATATTGCAAATGGAAATTTCTTTTTAAAAAAATCTTTTGCATACTATTAAATATAGATTCTCCTTTTGTATGAGCTTCGAAATTATTAGCAAATAATAACTATTGATTAATGTTTTCTTCGTTTATAAATCGAACGTATGATAAGAGTACAGTTTCGTTATTTGGTATGTTTGTTTCATCAAGTTGAAAAGAAAATTTGCAAGTATAAAAAAATCACATAATGCTATTTCAACGTCTTTTGCAACTTCTTCTATTCTTATTTGCACTGAATTATTACAGAGACGAACTTTTATGATTACTGAGATGAGCTTTTATGAACTTTTATGACGTTGTCTTGTATTGAACAGTTTTTATTCTCTCCTTGATTGCCGTAAAAATCCATTCCTCGTCAACTGTGTGATTTACCTCGTTTCACGAGTAATTATGAATAGTTAGATAAAACTCGAATAATCTTTTGTCCATCATCTTGTTTTTTGTAATTATATTGTAATTGGCTTCTTAAATATTGTTTTTCCAGTGCTTCAAAATAGGATGAATCTTTGTTCTTGTTGTCAGCATGCATTTTATTTAAATGCTCTTAATCCTAGAAGTTGCCATAGATAAATTAAAGAAACAAAACATTTTTAGCAAATGAATCACATAGGCAATGATTGATTTGTAGAGTATGTAAGTCCATATTTCAAATACTTAATACTGGACTGCTGGTATTTCATTTTATAGAATCAGACATTTTGAAATTAAATTAACTTTTCAACTGGTTTTTAGGTAGCTATAACAATAATGTTTATAATGAGAACTATTACTTATCACTCATGATTGTTTTTCCCGGGACAGCAGATAAAAATAATAAAATATCCCTAGAGCAATTCTCTTTAACAGATTTACTTTTGTGCTCTTAGCACATACTAACTTGTATGTTTTCAATGCCTGCGCACTTTATAAATAAGTCGTATTCAAGCTCCTGTATGCTTGTCGTAATATGTGTGGCGCCGTCGCCACTGAGCCTTCGTCGCAGCGAAGGGCGCGCAAACATTTTGATGCCGCGCCATCTCCTATAAGAAGAACTTGTCGTCCGCCCCACAAAATCGCCTCGACCACCGCACGAAAGCCAAAGGACCCCGACTGGCTTCGCTCACGCGAGAAACATTTGCAAACTATATTTTATGTATTATTTTAATATTGTAAATTATATATTTAAAAGTTTTTCGGTGCTGAGAGAGAGTAGGTATGCTATATCCGCCCCTCTTGGCTGCCTCAATGCCCCCTATTTGCCACTGGATCCGCTCCCTCCTCCTCGGAAGATTCCAGTGCCCATTGGTGGGTGGGTGGGTGGGTGGGTGGGCGGGGGCGGTATCACTCCCGTTGAATGTCCAAAGTTTAAATTTTTTAACATACACGGCAAAACACGAAACGTCTTTTTCCTCTCCTGACTGCTCTGAATCTTGCTTTCTCCTGCTACTTATTCCCCGCTTACCTGGCATTGCTCTACTGCTCTGCCGCCTGAATTTCCCGACCCCGCCACCGCCCCAACCCCTTCGCCACTATCACCCCCCTCACTACACTACCACCGCCATTGCCAACACATTGCTGATCCTGCCCCGATACCGCCTCCCGGCCAGCTCACCGACCCGCAACCTCCTCGCCTGCGCCCCCACCCACTCTGCCACCACGCAGCTCCCTCCCCGTCGACACCAGACCTAGGCCCTCCCCCTTCCCTGTGGCCCCGCAACACCGCCCCCGCCCCGTGCCTGCTCTCGGGCCATTTGCATGCGCGGCCAGCGCGCGCGGAAGCCTCAGCTTTTCCGATCCCCGCCCCGCCCACCCCACCCGCCCCAACCCCGCCCCGCAGCGGAGCCGTTGCGGCGGGGCGTGACCCCGAGCGGAGGCTTTTCAATGTCCTCCCACGAGTTCAGCAATTCCGAATGCAACTGAATTTACTGGAAATGCGTGATCATACACACCATAAACGCACTTGAATGAATATTGTTGGTATTAGGCGTTGTTAAACGACTCTACAAAGTGCTGTTGTTTAACACACCACAGAATTATTTTGAAAATTATACTAAAAATATGAGTGACCTTCAATTGCAATAAACGAAAATCTATCCAAATAAGATTGGGTTACATTTTAAACCAAAATTAAAGGTGTACTTTACAGTTTTTGGCGAATATATTGAAAGAAGGGAGGAAATCCATCCAAGTACATTAAGCGTTTCTTAAAGCTCGTAAAAGTCCCCACTAATTGCATATTAATTAATTCTTATAGCGCCATTACGCTTTGAGTAACTATACGTCAAAATTTTTGCAGGAAGTTTGCCATAAATATGCAACAACGTAGTACGTATCTGTATACCGCTGCCCGTAGCAACGCTGTAGGTAGCAACGGGTGTTTCTAGTAAGAGTGGGGCGTGGCACGAGAGGGCGGGAAGCGGTGCGGCGAGACGTGGTAGGGCTGGGCGAGGAGGGCAGGGAAGTGCAAGGTGGCTTTGGGAGACGTGGCACTGCGCATGGTATGGCATGGGCATGGCATAGGCATAGGCATGGCATGCGCATGGGCATAACATAGGCATGGCCATGGCCATGGGCATTGCTATGGGCATGGCCATGGGCCGGCCCGGGCCGGGCAGGGCAGGGCAGGGCAGGGCAGGGCAGGGCAGGGCAGAGGGAGCAGGCTAGGGTTGGGATACACTATAGACAGAATTCTCCTATCTATTACACGAATGTGATAAATGAATTCCCAGGCAACGCAAGGTACTTCGGCCAGTTCTTTAATAAAATTCATAATAGCAAGTTTGCAAGTAATAATATTATCCCTGGAAATGTAAAATGGTAAAGTTATTTGCGTTTTCTTGTTTCTTGTAGTGTCATTATTTTTCATCAAGATAAAGTGAATCATATAATATTTCCCAGAATACTAAGTAAGTTTCTGAACTTCTCATTGCTTTTACGATTTTCCACCATCCATTTTCAATCGAGAATAGAGCACACTAATCATTCCTACTCATTCCACTAATCGACCGTTCCACAGAGGAACCATCTGTTTCACGTAAATATCCGGCTTTGAAAATGTGGCATTTAAAAATATAATTTTCCAAATATTAAATTGTTTGGATAGACCAATGCGGAAAACGAAAAATATCTTCCATGGCCGAACGCCACCATTATAACGTCACTGTAGTCATGTGTAAGGTCCCGTTTGGACGACATCGTAACAGCTGTTCAGGCGCCGCAAAGTTAAAACCGCAGTATAATCTTTGGAGAGCTAAACTCACCGTGATATGACCTTTTCACTGTTAACTTTACCGTAATAATAAACTAACCGTAAGATAACGTGTTCTTATAATGTAACACTGTTGATACGGCTCGTGAATGGCCTCTCGTGTTTCCCTAAGCGCACGCTAGCACTCGACACCTTTCCAGCCCCTCCGGGCTCTTCCTGCGCCTTCACAGGCGCGAACCGGAAGCAGCCACAGAAGGGCCGCCCTCGGGGCAGCCGTTGCCAGCCGCGCGTCTTCGCACTTCCTCCCCTCTCCTTCCTTCGCTCACCCTAGGTAACTCCTTAATGAATTTTTCATCAAGATTAAAATACGCATGAAAATAGCTGCTCCTCGTCTGGGCGTTTGAAGTCGCCGGGTGCCCCCAGAATTTATAAAGTTAATTACTTTCATATTAATGCATGGGTAACGTTACGTGTGCTGACAGGAGAAGGATTAAGTTGCCCCCGAGACGCTCGGCTGAGCTTTAATAAAACACCCTGGGAAATATCCCAATATCAGCCGCTTGGATTCTCCCTCAAAGTTTCACCTCAGAAGCAATATATCCTGCAGAGAGTGGCTTGGTGCTGTGTTGTGGAGCAGAATAGGCTACGAGTTGGAAACGGTCCTTTCCAGAAGAACGTTCAATTCGGTGGTTTGGGGTTAAACTGACGACGCGTGTTCGGTAACGTACTAAAACATGTGAAAATGCACGAAAGAAAATCATGTGACAGTCTACCTGCACTTGGAAGAGTTTATTTCGGTCAACTTAAGCAGAATTTATAGAAAGTACGTGTCAGTTAATATTATTGTGAATAGTTTTTTATTTTGGAAAGTTTACAGTGTCCTCCAGTGATCCCTATTACTTTTCTCTTTTCACTCACATTCTAGTAGAATGCCTTTGCTTGAACTTTCCCTGCCTTCCACGATACACTATGTCATCTCACACGATAACTGATTTTGTATTGAAGAATACCATTAGACTAAAAAAAAATAAATTGAGGAAAACATTAATAATCCATTAATGTTTTGATGAATGAATACTGGATCTAATTAGATGATAATAGTACACACTAGGTAAAAAAAAACGCTACTAGACAGACATTCCGGGATACAAGAAAAATACAATTAACGAATATGCATGTTTATTTTATCTGCATCCCACAGCAGCTCTTTGAGGGATGGAGACCCAATTCCCGGACCAAGCTGGTAAATGAGTCCTCAACCATCTCTGCAAAACGTCTGAAGGTCTTCAAAATAGGTACCCAGAACCTTTAGATATTAAGATGGTAGGAGTCTTTATATATTAAGATGGAAGGAGTAAGTTCAAATATAAACCAAGTATAAATTTATTTGTTGCACTTTTTGATGAAATCCTTGAAACTCGCCAGGAAGCATCTTGTTCCAATAGGTTAACGTTCCATTTAACATAAAAACTTGGGAAGATGCGTGGTGAGTGTTACAGGGGCTCGGAGGGGCAGCGTGGAGCCCCAGTGATTTCCGCCCCGGTGCTTCCTCGGCCGGCGCCTCGCGTGCCTCCGCCCGGCCGGAGAGGCATTGCAGCGCGCGGCCCGTGAATTACTGCCGCAGTGCAGAGGGCGGCCGAGGGGCGGACTTTGACCCAGTGGGCGCGGGCGGCGGAAGGGCAAGCGCGAAAGATGCGCGGTCCACCACCGCTCCCGCCCTCATCCTCAACGCCTCCGCGCCACCGCCTCCGTCACCCCCGCCGACGCAGCCCCGTTCTTCATGCTGTCCAGCCTCCCGCTTCAAACTGCTCCCATCGTTTCTTCACCGCCTCCGCTATCACGATCTAACTGCCCGCTCCAACCGGTCTCATGGTCATTCGCACACCATCCTCCCAGCCGCCGGTCTCGCCATCGCCACAGCCAGCCATTCCGCCGTCATCTCACCTTCATCCTTCCCGCCACTCATCCCACCTCATCCGTCCCCACTGGTGCCTCACCCATCCCACCGCCATCCCCACCTCTCCACTACACGCTCACCGATCCCTTTCCGGCGCTAACTCATCCGCACCGCTCCTACGCCACCTCTTCCGTCACCCCTGCCGACGCAGTGTCCTCCTTCATGTTGTCCAGCCTCCCCACAATGCTCCCATGGCGTCTTCACCGTCACTGCTGACCTCAGCGTCTCCGCTACCATGTTCTCCCTGGCGCCCCAACCGGTCTCACTGCCATTCGCACTCCATCCTCCCACCCGCCGGTCTCGCCATCGCCACAGCCAGCCTTTCCGCCGTCATCTCACCTTCATCCTTCCCGCCACTCATCCTACCTCATCCGTTCCCACTGGTGCCTTATCCATCCCTCGCCATCCCCACCTCCTCCACCCTGCCCTCTTTGACCTCCCTCCGCCGCTAACTCATCCCCACCGCTCCTACGCCACCTCTTCCGTCATCCCCGCCGACGCAGTGCCCTTCTTCATGTTGTCCAGCCTCCCCCCACCCCAATGCTCACAAGGCGTCTCCACCGTCTCCGCTGACCTCAGCGCCTACCCTACACGTTTCTCCCTGCCACCCACCCGGTCTCACAGCCATTCGCACACCGTCCTCCCAGCCACCGGACTCGCCATCGCCTCCGCCTCCACCGCTAGCCCTGTTGCCATCACCTCACCCTCATCGTCCCCACCTCTCCACCCCGCCCTCGCCGACACCCCTCCTCCGTTCACCGCTGCCCAACCCTCACTGCTGTCGCCACCGCCTCCTGCGCTGCCGGCCCCGCCGCCGGCGCAATGCGGGTAAAGCGAGAATTACAGCCGCAATTCCGAATTCCGACGCGGCGCGCGGGTGGCGGTCGCGGTCGGCCAGCGGTCAGGGCGGCCGCGGCGGAGGTGCAGCCGAGGCGCCCGCGGCATTCGTATGAGTGCTCGTGAGAACACTTGCGGGCGGCAAGTAGCAGTGCGTGATGCTATCCAGGCCGTACTAGTGGCAGAGGCTCTGGTGATGGAGGTGGAAATGGTGAGGGGCGATGGTTCCAAATGTATGGCCGTACTTGAAGCAATGATGTGGGGATGTGTCTGGGTGTCAGAGATGCACACACTCTACAAGTGGGGATGGCGGTGCAGGCGGCAGTCGGTATACATCGAAGAGAGGCAGAATTATTCGACAAATTCATATTGACAACATAATAGATATTTATGTACCAAGGGCGTTATAAAGGTTACCATGATCGAGCGATGACAAAATGCCTGAGGACTTTTTTGTCGCCTGAGGTCATTAGAACCACTTAACGTCTGTGGTACATACATGATTTTATTTTTCACGTAATTTTACTGATTCAGATTTACTTATTTACTAATTAACGAGATATCAACTTGACTTGGGTTGTATTTTCGTATTTCCCTCCCATAATTCCCTTTCAAGATTCCCTCCATAAGACAACATGTAGCATCATTCAACTGTTTTCATATTTCCCTCATACGATCCTCTTGATCCATGTAAGTTATGTAGTGCGTATCGAGCTCTGTATCGAAGGCGATAACGTATACGTAAAAAATAAAAGATATTTACGGTCTGCATGCATTATATTACATTATACGATTATATGAATTGTCGTATTTGTTCTCGTGTTGTGTTGCTAAAACAAGCTTTATATTACTTAAGCATACTCTTCTCCAAAATTCCATCAATAATTTAGAAACTGCATTTATTCTAATTTCATTCACAGAGCCTCTTCCTTGAACATTATGCAAAGCATCGATCTTGCCAACGCGCGGGAGGTATATGGAGACGGCAAAGAGTGATATTCAACATCTGCATTCGTTATATCCGGTATTTAGCACATGTTTCGCATCAACTTCGGAGAGAACAGGGTCCCTGGCGGTGTAATTGTGCTGAAATGGGCGGCAACCCTAAAGAAGGGATGGGTTTAGTTGGAGGTCGCCTCTAGGAATCCTAATTACAGCGAGATATTTCAGGGCTGCAAACAGCTGCGAAACGCTGCACAATCCGCGTCCTGAAGAACCGCAGCAAGGGTTGCGATTTGTCTCCCAGTCCCGCGCCTTCTGTAGGCTATTCGTCTTCCCGCACAGCAATGGGAGTTTCTCACAAGTCACACTTATTGTACAGTGACGTAATCACATTAATAAAAAACTGAGAAATCTGAGATTTTTGCAGATCAGAGTCAAGTCTGAAACAAATTTATTGAAAAAATTATTAAGTAATGTACAGTATGAAATTACTAAATTTTCAATTGTCGTTTAAACGTTCCGTTCTTAAACGAATTAAATTGTTAATTTAATTACGACACATTTACTAAAAAAAGTAAAGAAGATGGGTCTAAGGGGACTAAAACTATTAGATGTAGCATTCTGCCGAAGCGGTCTGTAGTTCCTGAAATCCCTACGAAAGACGGCATAAAATAAAGCGCAGCATAAGGTATTTTGAGATATCTAGAACAGATATAGATGCTTTAGGTATTCGTTTCATAACTAAAGAGCTTTTCTTTTCATTTAAACTTTCTAAATGTGACTTTCTGATCATAGACCGCTTTTCGAAGTTTTAATGCAATTGTGAGACTTGCGCGACGCGACTTTTTAGGTAGCTTCAATCTCGGGCATGTGGCCTCATAGGTACATCGGAAATCCCGCCATCCACGGATTCGGTGGTGTAACGGTCAGCGTACCGGACTGTTGTACCCGAGTTTGCGGGTTCAATACCGATCGAAGCCGTGGATTTTTAAGGGCGAAAAAATCCTTCGTACGCCTTCCTTCGGAGGGGAAGTAAAGCCGGCTGTCCCATGTTAGTAGATTTACTGCATGTAAAAGATCCTCAAGCCTAAAAGAAGCCTCTGAGCAAAATTGAAATCCGCCTGTTTCGTCGCCCAAGATAATACCTCCTTTCTCCGCTAGGTGGTGAAAGGAGCGTAGCGAAATTTGCGTGGTTAGACGGAAGAGCGGGTCTGATGGCCCGAGTCTCGCCACGTGAAATAAGGCATTAACTAACTAACTAATCCTTTAGGGTAATGTGAAGAGTTCGCTGGTCACGTTCCTCAATCTGGCACTTGGTCCACGGCAAACAATTGAACAGCGCATCTGCGACCTCATGTTATATCTTCTTTGGGAATACAGCCCAGACCGAAAACCGAAAGAAACGTGACCGGAAATATGTTAGTATTTGCCTTTTCCAATCCAAACAACAGAAAAGGTTTCCCTCTCGGTTCGCCGCGGTCGCCAGGGAAGGTGGAAGACTCCGGAGCGGATACACACCACTGCCTGTGTGGTGGCGGAGCGGTGGGCGGGCGAGGGGCTCCGGGACAGCAGGCCGGGGCGCGTGGAGGACGGCCAAGGTTGATTGATTGATTTTTTCGTGTTTCCGGGCGCGTCAACTGTTTTTGTCATTAGTACCGTTAGTGTAGTGCATGTTTTTTCGCATGAGATGGCGGTGATCTTCCCCCGCTGGATAGCGAGATCCGGCGCCGACCTACCGTCGGCTAGCTGGGTTCCCCTAACCAGGACTCTCCCACCAGCGAGGTACCGCCCCAGTCGGGACAAGCTCTAAGCTCCCGACCGGTCTCCCGGAATATGTGGCAGTGTAGTGCATGCTAGTGTAAGTGTGTGTGTAAGGGGAGAGGATAGGACAAGGAAGATGAAGGAAAGATCGCGCGATTCGTGGCCCGTTTGTTAGAGTACTGCTCCGGCATTCGCCTGGTGTATATCGGAGAAACCACGGAAAACTACCGATCAGAGCAGCCGGCCGCCAGACTTCTCCTCCAGACAGCGAGTGAATTCGACTTAGCTGAAAAGCTATTGTCGAAAATCGTCCCGCCGCCAGGACACGAACCTAGGACCTCCCGGTCAGAGGCGCTGCAGTGGCCACAGTTGATGCACTGAGGTACTGCTCCCGGTACGGCCAAGAGGAGCAGGGACGGAGACAGGAGGCGACCCGAGGTGCGAGATGCAAGGGGAGGTCGAGACGAGGTGCGGGGCATGAGCAAGCCAGGAGACAAAGGCCTGGGGCAAGGCGGGGTGCGAGGTGGGGTGAGAGGCAAGATTCAAGGCGAGGTGCATTGCTAGGCGGTGGGCACGGTGGCGGTCTGGACCGTGGGCGTGAGCTAAGCGTTCGGTAAGGTGAGTCTGAGGTGTGTTGGAGTGGGCAAAGTGGTGTGGGGTGGGTGGAGAACAAGACCCCGCCCACCCTGTCCTCATGACCCGTCAGGAGGACAGGGTGGGCGGGTTGCGCGGGGCGGCAGAAGCGAAGGGGGCGGGCCGCGCCGTGCCGGCGGGTGAGGCGAGGTGAGGCGAGGTGAGGAGGCAGATGGAGCGTCACCGCGGGCGCCGCTGGGGAAGCAATATCCGGTGCGCCCCGCGCCAACTCCTCCCTCCTCCGCCCGCGCCGCCACAGATCTATTTGTGAGTCGCTGCCTGCGGCTATGTGCCCACCGTCGAGGTCAAACGGTTTTTGTTCTGGCGTTGTATTCCTTAGTTGTGTTTGTTGCTGTCTCCGAGCTTTATTTGTCGATGGCAAACCGAAGAGAGAGATTCCAAAGCCTTTAATAGCAATATCTTATGAATCCCGCTACCACCGATGCCACAGAAAGGAGGTGCCAAATACTATACGTGCTCACATGGCTATCAAACTTAAATTTAGGATCGAACATAACTTACCCAGAAATGTCAAACTTTGAAGATTCTGTCATTGAAACATTTCTGATTTATAAAAAACTCGAAGACCATCCAGAAGTCGCATGGTTATTGATTTCCATGCCGCTGAGATGGTGACCAGGGTTTGAGTTTTAATGTCCAAGTTCACAGTACACTTCAAAAGTATACTTTACACATAGTCAATCACTGGCTTTTGTGTTGATTTACCTTACAGACCTAGGCTGGTGAACCTTATTACACGTTTTCGTTTCTTAAGGAATACACTCAATATAAACATAAAAAATATATAAAGGAAGGACCAATGAGTGCGGAACAGATCTACAGTCCAATGCTTGAAGATGAAGAAGAATATGTAAATGAAGATGGTCAATGAACTCTTACGAATATTTGGTCTCATTGTGTTATACACTTAATTAAAATGCTCCCTTGCAGTTATAATGTACACATTATATTCAAATTCCAGCGAACAAGGCTGTCTTTGCACATGTCTTCGCTCATTGTGGTTATTTGTTTCGTGATGTGCATATATTACTGGTATGGACCATATCGGGTAATCTTGTTCCTATTGACAGTATCCGCTGTGACCACATCCTCCGCCCTATCCCCGCTACCAGAGCCGCCGCAGATCTATTTGGCAATTGCTCAACCGTAGCTGTGTACTCTACGCTTGCGTGCAGATGCCCTCTGGATCAAGGTCAAGCGGACGTGTTGTCTACCTGTGTCAGACGCAATCATTCCTTCAGATAATCTGATCATATTGTCCAGTCGTTCTAGGCAGATTCGATGGATAATCACACAGCTATTAGCATTGTGCCCCCCTCCCTCAGTGATTCGGGGGATCCGCCCCCCTTCATGTGGTTCTGCTTGTTTGCAAACATGACGGATGTGTCAAGGTCAGAGTGAGGTACAGCATGCTCGCTGCTTTCTGGAATCAATTTAAAATATAAAATATAAAAAAGAGGTTGTCTGTGAGGAAATAAATTATGATTGCAGGCGGTTTCAACACGAAACAATAGAGTCCAATTTAAGGGCATCGAATAGTTTGATGGTTCTGGTTTAATAGGCTTTCGTAACAAATAACGAAACAAACAACTTATTTAATGTAAAATATTTATTCCCATACAGCACATATTTTACTTAAATTATAACTAATGTTGTGATAACTAATATATAACTAATTATATTACAAATTACTATTAACAACTAGTATTGTAATAATATGTAACTAATTATATTACATTTACTATAATTTTTTCCTAACGATTTTTCGTTTGTATTTTTACTCTATATTATTTTGAATTCGAAAATATTTCTAGCAGCTACTTACAAAAAAACAAAAACAACAGTGTTTCCACACTCAAAACTTCAATAGTGAAAAATATATGGAATTATGCTTTTTATGAGAAAACTCAATACATTTATGACGACAAAAAATATCGTATCGAAGAACATAAAATCGAGTTACCGATTCACATCAAGTGCATCGTACTCTCCTCGCAAATGCGAAAAACATCGTCCCTCATTTCTTTTCAAACCAAAGACCTCTCCGTCCCCTACTTTTCCGAGCAGAATCGAAGACTCGCCAATTTCTTTAAAGTAGGCGGTTATTCAACACCGGAAGATTCAACTCCACTACGGACAGTAGCTCCTTACAGGAACGCCTCGCTTTCCTAAGCAGCAGCGCTTTTCCATCAAGACAAACCGGGCGCCATAACTCCGCGCAAACGCGGGTCAAAACCTTCGGTCGGAAGAAAACACCCATTTTCTTGAGGGAGGAGCACGGTAAGTGAATACGATACTAAAAGTGCAGTGTCCTTGGTTTTTGTAGGTCTTGGTTTTTGTACGATTCGATTTTCGACGACAGATTTCATCGTATTTTTTTCGACATCCGCTTTCCAACAGTTATTCGTACGGTTTGTTGGTTTTCGTACAATTGAAATGGTTCGTATCAAACTCGTCCACCCACTTGTGTTAGCCGACGGTAGGCCGGCGCCAGATCTTCCCTTCCAGCGGTGGAAAATCTCCACTATCATCCGCGATGTAAACACGCTCTACACTTACAGGACTAATGACATTAGCAGTTGACGCGCCTGGAATCACTAACAATCAATCAGTAGGGACGGAAAGGAATCACAAAAAACAAGAGGCGAGTTCACAGGACGAAGCAGGGTGAAGTGGGACGATTCACCTAATCATTTTATAGAGAGCTAGTGAAAATCTGTCAAAATTTTACAGTAAGTATAAAATTTCAGAAGTGGTATTCATGGCTATTCGTACTTAAAAAATCCAAATGTATGCTCGGCTAACAACAACGTCGCGTTTGCTTGCGCCAGACGACGAAATAACGACTTCTTTCGATTGCAACTTGCACAACAAAATCAAATAATGAAATGACCGGTAAGAGTTCATTCTATTCATTTTAAGATATTAATTTTGAGTTTCTATATTAAATCGCTTAAGGGCAAGTGATAACATATCCACTGCATAATACTTTTCATTTGAACAAAAAATCGAGAAACGATCCGGTGGCTGAGATCGCTAAGGCAATAGTGTCGTAGCGATCTCGGACCGAAGGGTCGCGGTTTCGAGTTCCGCCTCGGGCATGGTTGTATTCGTGTTCGTCTTTTCACCTGTTGTCATCAACATATCGTTTCATCTTCATAGTTACCATACCGTTAACCCCAATTGTGGTCGCTCATGACCTAAATGTTGATGCGACCTTAAAAAAAATTGAGAAGTTTGGTTGAATAGATACCTCAAACGACTTCCTAAATGCATTTTATACACTTTGCGGCTGATATTTAAATCGCATTTTAAGACCAAACATTATTACGATTCATCACAAACGTTTTCACCAAAAATCTAGAGCGCGAACTGGAACCACGACCGCTCCATTTTCTCCGTTTCGGGCAGAGGGCGTGCAGCGGGCGCCGCTCGCTTCCCGCAGTCTCGAGCGGAGTCGCCCATAAAGGCGATATGGAAGGAAATCCGCTAATCCGCTCGCCAAGGAACAGCCCTCGCTGCGCACACGGGGACGAGGCGGGCGGAAGGCGTGAGGGCGCTCGGTGTGTGCGAGTGTGTGTGTGTGTGTGTGTGTGTGTTGAGAATGAGGACGCTAAAGTAGAATGTGGTGGGCGGCAGAGGATGAGGAAAGTGGTGTTTGAGAACACGGAAGGAAGGTCTTTCATGTGATAACAGAAAATGAAATCTGGAATAATGCATGAGGTCCATTCAAAAAAGGATATTAATATTCGCGTTAATTTCCCAAATATGAATTTGTAAGTGCGGTTTTCAAAACGTATGCAAGTACAATTTGACACCAAAAGAAGTCATTAGTCGTTCATTGAAAATGCATATCTATCAGATTATTTTAGTGCACGAGATTGATTAATTTATACTAGAAGTTGAAGCATTATAGATTTTTCGCCTTCCAAAGCACTGATCTGGCCAAAATTCAATCTTTATCTGCATATTATTATTATTATTATTATTATTATTATTATTATTATTATTATTATTATTATTATTATTTACAAAAAACCGGGAAGTAGATCTGCGGCAATGTATAGAGTATATAACGGCACTAGATTGGAATGATAAAATTTATACTGAGTGGGGTCTGGTGTGTAATTTGGCTAGATAGGAATAATGTCGTTGATTTCCTAATCTGAGAAAATTGGACATTTCACTTGCAAGAGAATTCCCAATTTCGGTGGTTTTCCATATCAACGACCTCCAATCATGGCTCCTACTTGCAGTTTCTAAAACGCAGCTTAGGGAGAAACTGTGAGATGAGGTATAGCAGGTGTGTTTGAGGGTGTAAAACAAAGCAGTGCCGTAGGTACTAGATAGTAAGACAACCGTCAATAGTTGGCGGGCAGTACAATGCAGGTACGTGACGAATCGTGGGTCCAGGCCTGGTAGGCCTCGGTTAGAAGGGTAGTTCCCGTGGGTGTGCACAGTGGGACGGCGGTGGGCAGAAAGACAGTGGCCGTGCGTGGGCGCGCGGGGCTGGCTGCGGCTCCGCCCGCAAAAAGCGCTCGCGTGTTTATGAGGGGCTGATTGTTAACTCAGCCGCGCCCGGCGCCGCCCGCGCTGCTTTTAAATGCTAATGCGCTGGGCGCGGGGGCGGGGGCGGGGGCGGGGCGCCGCGCGGACGCTGCATTTCACTCGCGCCCGCGGCGAAGTGCGCGCGGAATTGGGGATTAAGGAAACTACGAGCGAGGGCCGAGGGGTCGGGAACAGGGGGAGAGAAGAGGGAGAGTAGAGAGAAAGAGGGAGAGGAAGGAAAAAATGAAAGAGGAAGGTAAAGAGGTAAAAAGGGGGGCGAACGAGGAGGAAGTAGGAAGAAAGAGAAGGAGAGGAAGGACAAAATGTGTGTGTGTGTGTGTGTGTGTGTGTGTGTGTGTGTGTGTGTGTGTGTGTGTGTGTGTGTGTGTGTGTGTGTGTGTGTGTGTGTGTTGTATTCTGCGTTCAACAAAAGGCCTCATTTTCGTGAGAAATCTCATATTTTTCTAAAATTGCAAAAGTAAAAATTTCTTCGGCGTTTTTCTACAATTACAATATTGAAGATACATTTCCTTTTTCTAAGTAAAATGTGTTCATTAAAGACCTTTCTATAATGTCATTTATAACTTTTCGAAAATACGTAATTACGTTTTTAAGTATTTTATGTGAAATGTGGTCAATTTTTACTTTTGTTAAACATTTATTTTCTGAAGAACGGCTTCATTTTTTCTTTAATCTTGTTTGTATGTATCAAAAAATTGTAAAAGTATTGGTGCTCGATATGTTTCCTGCAAACTGTATTTTCGACAATTGCAAAAAATTAACATTTTATAACTACAAAGTCAAAATAAGATATTTTTGCGAAACGTTAAACAAAATCTGTTTCAACAAATCAGCTCTTTAAAAAAGTTTATGTACCTACAATTTTTGTGAAAAAAAACGAGTAGTTTTCGCGTAATTTCTGCTTGAAATTAATGCAATTTACAAAAAACACAAGTTTTCTGAAAAAGTGCTCCAAATTTTTTCTGAAAATTTCTCCCACGGATAAAATAAAGAGACACTTAAAAGAATGGCTCAAATTTCAATTTCACTCAACTCTGAAAAAAGTGAAAATTTAGAACAATGCGAAAAAGTACGTGCTGCTATAGCTCCACTAGTTTCGAGATTTATATTAGAATATAATTTTGTAGTTGAAATTATACAACAAAAGGAGATCAATCCAACTCGCACTATCGTGTATGCTACGCATAGCACAATCATCCCATAAAAGGATAATAATCCTACAGGGTGGCAACGCTGACGAATAACTTTTTCGCTCAGTCATCCAAGCCCTGCACTGCCTACCATAAACAAAGGCGTCCGGGCGATACTCTCTCTTGCGACCTGTGCCATCCTCCGCATCATTATCGTCACATTCAGCCGCCAGCATAGCTTCAAGTGGCGTAGTCAGAGGTCGTGTCGCAAGAGATCCTGTGGCCACCACTGTATTGCAGCGCTGTATTGCAGCGCAAAAGGACACGTTTTGGGAGAAATGTCTTAGAATCTTCTGGAATGATCCAAAAACAAAACATCAGTTCCTCACCTGGGACCCGGGACGCGTCCAATGACACCTCATTTGTCTCGATTGGTGAACTGGAAGGGCTCTATCGGTAAATGAGGAAGACGGACGGGCGGAAAAACGACGGAAGCAGGTCACTCGAATACTACGGATGTAAAAGGACGAAAATGTTTCCACGTATCGTTTAGAAAGTTGTGGCAGATATCTTGTAAAACTCCATTAAAACAAAATTGGAATTGACAGGATCTTTCACAATGAACATTTTAATGAGAAAAAAAATGTTCATTATCGAAGATTATTTCTTTCTATACTACTCCATTGCAGACATATATTCTCTCCAAAATAGGGTTAACTTCCTTCGTTTATTTTCATGTGAAACTTTCTAGTAGTAAATTATTAACTTTAGAGAGTTTGTGCACCCTCGAACGTTAAAGCACTATCAATCTTCTGCGCATGCGCAGTACAAGTTTCGCATCACTTTTGTGCATCTGCGCATGCGCAGAAGATCGATAATGCTGACCGCTGTGGCGTGCACAAACTCTATACTATTAAGTCTGTCCATTCACACTGAATGAAACTTGGAGAATTGGGACACTAATCTTCTCGAATTCTGCATTCCTGTTTCGGACACCAAAATCTTTCAAGAAACGAACGCTCTCCTCAAAACGAAAACTTATGTTTTTTTGTTAGAATACAGCGAGATTTTGACACTAGCATTTTGTGATAACACACCCTAGGGTTATGAAAAAAAACAACTTCCGCTCGAGGAATCCCACGCAAAATTAAATTCCTGGAGCATTTTTCGCGATCCGATCCGCGTCGGGCGGGTTTTGAAAATTTCGGTGCTTGGGAGCATTGAAGAAAGAGACACGTGGTTCCCACGGGGCAGCGACGAAATTTCTCTGATATTAATTTTTCGCGAGGCCAGCAGCGCAACGGCGCTCTCTCAGGAAGCGAGGACGGAAGGAAAAAAAGAAAGAGCCCGCAATTAACACTCGGAGCTCCGCCGTGCCCTGAGTACTCCCATCGCAGTGTAGGTTGTTCCATTTACGCTCGAACCCCTCGGCCATTTTGTGCTGCGAAGACATCTCCGCTGGCTTTTACGTGTCCGTTTGACTGTGAGCTCTTTGGTGACACTTCTTGTACTCATTTTCTTTTGTTAAGTTTTCTTATTGGAATCAGACACGGTCTTTCTCGTTGAAGTGAGTGAGCTAGAGCAACTGAAAGTTTAACATACCGCGAGTGAGTAGCCAGGAATATAGATATGTCGGGTATCAGATTAGAAATTGTTTTGGTGATTGATTTCGTAATCATTGCACCAAAATACATCAGTCACGAAAATCACAAAAATCAGTCATTTAAGAACAAAGTATCTTGCGTAAGTATACATTTTTAGAAGAATCACTGTATAGCAACTATAATCATAACAACTTAAATAATAAATAAATAAATGCATTCTTAATATATTTATGCTGCCTGGGTGACGCAGGGGCTTGAACGTGAAGTCTGAAGGATGCGGGTTTGAGTCCCGGGCACGACTGAATCCAACTTGTGATTGGGGTGAGACTGGTTTTTCATACTTCGACCACACACATCACCTCATCCATAATCATTAATATATCATCATCCACCCCATCATCTATCCAGTGTAAGACAATAAAAACATCACTATGATTGCCTGCCTAGACGCATGGAAGCATTAAAAGCGAAAGTCTTACCTCTCGCTCTAGGCAGTGCCACCAACCTACCTCATCTTGGTATATTTCTGAACCTTCCTTTGTCTTATTCTGACCACAATAGTATTCGATTTTACTTGTACTTTTACTTTACTAATAGGATGTTTCTAGTAAGTAAACAAATCCTTTAACACACTTTCAGTTTTATGGGCGAAGAGTTTATTGAAGCTTATCAATCACAATGAAATAATTTCATTGTTTCCCCAATGCAGTTAAGGCTTTCTTTTCGCAATATGTGCTACGAAACCAATCAGCTCATTCGATATCATCGATCACGATTATGGGCCAAAGTGTGCTTTTCTATCGATCGAAAAACGCTTCGTAAACTCCCATATGCCTTAATCACAGTCCGTGGGTGAAGTGCGTGTCGGCGCTGTTTACCCACATGAGCACCATTAACTCCACTCCAGTGGTGTCGCAGAGGACGCACTGTGCGTGGAGCGAGAGGCGCTAAGCGACTGCGCTTGGTTCTAATAGTTCTCAAGAGGGCAGAGGGCGCTGGCAGCTGACGGACGTGTCAGTGGATGCGTGACACTCGTCGGCACGAACTTGGAAATTAATGAAACCACACACGACATGCTGGGTAGACAATGGTGCGAGCACGGTTTCAATTATCGATTATTCCATTAATAAAGCAGCGTTATAAGTGATTCAGAGTTTACGGTTAAAACAATACGACTTGATGTTAAATAATATTTGTATGAAGTGAACAAAAATATCCCCATTATATGGTATTTATGAATACGACGTGCAGTGACTTGATATCTTTATTAAATTATTAAAACTGTTTAGTTTTAAGTTGATGTAAAAACATTCTAAAGTCTTAAAATTATAAGTGATGATCTTGAGTGTTCTTAGATCCTGTAAGGCTAACAGTAAGTGAATGCTTCTCGCAAATTCATACAAATGTAGCCTGTACTAAATATATAGAAAAAAGTAATTAAGCTACGAGGATAAATGAACTAAGGGGTAGAGAAGTCAGTAATGCGCAACAAAGGAAGGTCGACCAGAAAAACGCAGACGGTCGCAGCAAGGAGCGTTTCGACCGAGGTTATCGACTCGAATTGCGCGGGAACATGGATGTTTGCACTTGTAATGTGCAAGCATGTGGCATGAAAGGCAAATCAGATCGTCACCCATTATTTCAACAACTCTGCCAGAAAAGCTACATCGTTTTTTCTTTGCGCTTGATTGCAACAATCCTTTCGGCTATGACAAACAAAAAGATGGAGGAGGAGGAGTTAGAAGGAGAAAAAAGAGAGGAAAGGAGGAGGTGAAGGGCGAGCATTTGACGGAGAACACTGTGGGAAACGACGATGAAAAAGGATGCATGATTAGCAAAAAGTGTAAGAGATTATGAAAAGAATGAAATGATGAAAGAGGTAAAGAAGAAGTAGTTAAAAAATTAGGGCAAAAAGTGTAGATCAGAACAGGAACATGGATTAGTAGATGAAGGGACAGGCGAATTCAAAATAATAGAAGAAAGAGGACGGTGATACGAAGGAGGAAAAGGAAGAGAAGAATACGAAGTTGGAAGCGTATACGAAGAAGTTAAAGAAGGATGTAAATTAGGAATACGAAACAAAGTTAAAGAAGGATTACCAAGGGGATACGAAAGGGACGAGGACTAGGATACCAAATAGGTGAAGGGTATGAAACAGGAGGAGGCTAAGAGTCTCAAAACGAGCGAAGTGTCGAAGTTTGCGCTGCGACATGGAGCGCAGGAGCGAGGCGGAGGGGAGAGTGGCGCCGGCAGCGGCATGGGCGAGGGAAGGACGAGGACGCCGGCGAGGGCAAGGAGGGGGCTGGGCGATGGCGGGGCGGGGGCCAGAGCGAGGGCAAGAGCTAGGGTAAGGGCTAGGGCAAGGGCGGGGGCGGGATGAGGGCGGGGCTGAGGGACGAGGGCGCGTGGGCGAGGGCGAAGGCGGGACCGAGGGCGCGTCGGGGGCGGGGACGGGTCGAAGGCGGGTCGGGGGCGAGAGCGAGGGCGAGGACAGGACCGAGGGCGGGGCGGGAGCGAGGGCAAGGGTGGGGGTGGGCCGAGGGCGAGGCGAGAAGCGAAAGCGAGGGCGTGGGCGTGGGCGACGGCGAGGGCGAGGGTGAGGGTGAGGGCGAGGACAAGAGCGAGGGCGACGGCGAGGACGAGAGCGAGGGTAAAGGCGAGGGCGAGGGCGAAGCGCCGAGCGGGAAGAGGAGAGAAGCGTCCCGGGTGAAAAAGACCCACGCGGCCTGCGCGGCGTGGGAGGTCGCTGCAGTCGTCTCGCGCAGCGGTTTCGCTGTAATCCCCCGGTTTAGCCCCCTTCCCTTCCCCTCCCACACCCTCCCTCGTCATCTCACTCCGGCGATTCATTAAAGGAAGTCGGTTAATCAAAATTTAAATTGTGCCTCTAATGAGAAGAATTAACCCCACGACAGGGCGCGCGCAGCATGCTGTTTTAATTTTCCACGGAAGGTAAGAAGCAGCTGTGACAACACGCCCGGACCTCGCTCTCATAATCAAGTGGAGAAGCTGCCTGTAAAATGGCGAGTTTTCGCAAACAAATGGTTCCTCTGGTAGATTTCGCGTAGCGAGTGGGTCGTTGTGGAAGGTAATATAGTATTTGTGTGCCTTATTAGGCTTAGCCGTAGTTTAACTAAATACAGCACGGAATGTATCACACGCCAGAGAACTTTTACGTCGCATTATGAGGCAGTATATCAAAAACGTACTTTCCGAAGATTACACATAAATCAATACAGCTAAAAGTGTTATTTAACAAACTAAGTATATCGTATTTGTAAAAATTTACAACACTGGATGGAAAAAATCCAACGATGCAAGTGAATTCAAACAACACATTGTGCTCTACAATATCAAAACAGACAACCAGATGTTACGTCACGAAATGCTATTATTTGACAATGGACGTCCGTGTAGAGTTCAATGATATATCTTACAAAGAAAGACTCCACAAACTGGAAATCAGATGATTTTTTGACAACTATATCTTCGCATTTGTAATATTATTCGTTCTTTTGTTGTAATACAAACAATGCACATATCGAAAGAAGAGAAGAATACGTGGCAGCAAATATATCTTGAAAGCCAGTGACAATTAGCAGCGATCATCTTCACTTTGAATGTATTCCGTGTAAGTCGTACGTGATGCTTTGGGAGAATTAATACATTCTCTGCCGCTAACGGACAATCTGCGAGCTAAATTCATTCCTCTGGGCATGGCTGTCTATTTTGGGCTTCTCTCCGTCGGGGGCTTGCCGAAGCGTCCACCGACCACCGACGCCGGAGCGCTCTTCAACGGCTCACTGACGAGGGGCGTTCCGCAAGGGCTGAGGCAGATTTAGAGCTGGTGTTGGAGACCTCCGCAGCCAAGTCGCACTTGCGCTCAGAACGACTTCGAGTCTTCCACTCGAAAAGGACGATGACATTTAGATGAAGCGCAGAAAGCGAAAAGATCTCGTCTTAGTCAACCCCGCCTCGGTCTTCCGTCCCGCTTTGCTCACCCCGCCTTACTCCCTCCCACCCCAACCCTACCTGCCTTGTTCTCCTGCCTCGCTCCACCTCGCTTAACTCTCGCACCCCCTCCACTCCCCTTCCTTTTCTTGTTCTCCAACCCTGCCACTCAACTTGCTCTCTCACCCCACACCTCTCTGCCTCGCTTTCCTACTCCATACCACTTGCTCTGTCACCCCGCCTCCCCCCAAATTGGCCGGCCCCGCTGTGCCCGTTACATCTCGGTCCACCCACCAGGTTCCCCCTCACCCCCTCCCTCCCCTTCGCACCGCCCGCGATCGCCCTACCCTTTCTGCCAGCTCATTCGCTCGCCTCTCGAGCCACATTTTCGAGTTTAATTATTATTCCCCCTGCGAATGCCGGCGATACTCCTAGCAGCCCCAACGGCGCGCCGTAAAATCCACTCCGCAGGAGGCGGCGACGCCGCGACGCCGCTGCGGG
Organism: Teleogryllus occipitalis; assembly: GCA_011170035.1. Lineage (NCBI taxonomy): Eukaryota > Metazoa > Arthropoda > Insecta > Orthoptera > Gryllidae > Teleogryllus > Teleogryllus occipitalis. The sequence continues at coordinate 50,915 of BLKR01009174.1, forward strand.
CTGGCAAAGGGACGAACAGGTCGGCGCCGAGCGGGGAATTGCGCGGCATGTCGGCCCTTGCGACTGGGCGAGGAGGAGAAAATGGACGAGGGGAATGAGATTGAAGGAGGAGAAGAATGAGCATGAAGAGGACGAAACGGAAGCCCGGGGAGAAAGTTTCAAGGTTTCAAGAGAGTAAGTGGCTCGTGAATTATGGGAGGAAATCTAATTCTGAGTGAGATGCTAACACAATTAAAGTAGTTCATGTGAATTCATCTCCAGAGGTAACGGGTACAACAGTCAGTGGTAAGAAATAGCCTATGTATTGCTAACGCATATATACAACTGAAGTGAAGTCGTCTGTAACGGAGGGGCATGTAAACAGATGGAATTCATTCACTGGCGAATTCTAGCAGCCAGCCTGAATGATGGGTACAAACAATGAGCGTAATGAAATGTACTAATACACGTCCCATGAATCATAGCGGTAATATCACCATACACATTTCGAACCAACGTGCTCATAAAACACCAAGTACAATTTCGAAGACAAAGAGGTTTTAGTAACATAAATTAAGTTCCAAAGAAATACTAAGTGTGGTACATGCGTAACTAAATACAATGTTCAATTGTTTCTTTTCTTAAAGCTAGGCACATTATTAAAAATTTAAAATCTAATCTCACGTATTAATATTAACTCCCTGAATCTTTGGGATTTAATTGCTTTTGGATAATGGATCTTTGGGATTTAATTGCTTTGGGATAAAAGCTGAGCCGTCGATTAGTAACAAAAAAAAGATAGTTGTGTCATTTCGTTCAGTACTTATTCTCCCAAACCGATAAAATGAGAAAGTCTACGAATTCCGGAACGACGTAAACACATTTTTGTGAACACTGAGCTGAATACGTTTCTGAAAATGTAATTAAAATGTTTTATTTTTTCAAGATCTTTGCTTATATAATCCAATGGGAACTATTTGAGGACATCCACCTTCACATGAAAAACGTAATGTCTCTCTATCTTCACTTCGACAACCCAGGATTCTTGACACTACCTAGAGAGATAGGTGGAATTCAATCGCTATCTGGAGGAGAATTTTATCGACCGGCTGCTCCCATCAGTAGTTTACGGTGATTTCTCCGATCAACACCACTCGAATGACGGAGCAGTACCCTTAGAAACGGGCCACAGACCGCGCGCGACAATTCCTTCCTCTTCATTATCCTATCAACTTCGAGCAGGAACTTGTCCGGGCTGGAACGGTGCCTCGCTGGTGGGAGATACCTGGTAGGCGAAAATCCCGCTAGACGACGGTAGATCGGCACCGGATTTTACCATCCAGAGGGTGAAGATCACCGCCCCTCTCGTAAAAAAGAAAAATCTGCACTTGACTTACGGGAATAATGACCTTAATAGTTGACGCGCCCGGAATCACTAATCGATAAATCAATCAAACCAGCTTCGACGATTGCAACCTAATGTTGCAAGGATATCCTTCCGTCTCACACACTTCCTCGCACTAATGACAAAACATCGACTGTTTTCGGTAGATCGACTGCAACATGCAAAACAAAACGACCAATTGTACTGTAGTTGGCCTTGAAAACTACATATTGCACAAATGACCACACATAATATCTCTTACTTTTAATATTTTATTAAAATTTCGAGTTTTTACTATAAAACAAGTTAATAAGAGCATGCGATAACACGTTTGGGAGCCCATTATCTTCCTTATAAAGAAAATCACGAAATTTGGTCGGGTAGAAAACATACACTTTTTTCTAAGTGAAAACCCTCAGTGTTTTAAATATATAGATAAAAGAAGAAACGATGAATATGACAAAGAAGACAAAACGAACAGTGTCTCAGGAAGAACAAGAAACGTACGATGCCTCACCAGATTGCATAGGATATTATAATGAATAAAAACGCGAAAAAGAAAACCGCGCTAACTGGAAATCTCAATTAATACGATAAAAGCACCCGTCCCCATTATGATAAAATGTTACAAAAAGAGATGAAACCGACAGAACTACGCCAATTACAATGGAGGAGGTACGAATTAACAAATGTTTCCCTTCGAAGACGCTCCCCACCCTGGCCCGTTTCCTAGCACATCTGCCATCTCTGTCGCCCACCTGACCCACTCGCCCGCTCTCTTGCTCTCCTTTTCCCACCTCTCCTGCTCGAACGCCAACCAGCCCACACACCGTCCCCGCCCGCACGCCCTTCCGACTCCCTTCTCGTCTGTCCCCTCCTCCAAACCCACTAGCATTCTCTCCAAAGTCTTTGCCCTCCCCCCATCTCCTCTGCCACTCCAACGCCGTTGCAACGGAGCATCTGCCAGCGCCGTCACCGCCCCAGTCCTAATTTCAGCAAATTGCAGGCGGGCGGGAGGGGCGGGGCGGGGCGAGAGGGGCAGGAGGGGGCGGGGCGGGGCGGGGCGGGCGGGGCGGGGCGGGGCGGGGCGGGGCGAACGAGCGGGCGGGCGGGCGGGCGGGCGGGCGTGGAGGGGGGCGGGGCGGGGCGAGCGGGGCGGGGCGGGGCGGGGCGGGGCGGGACGGGGCGGGCGGGCGGGCGGGCGGGCGGGAGAACGGCGTCTGCTCCGCGCCGCCTTTACCCGCGCCAACCTCCTCCACCCTTTATTTTCATAATTGCGGCGGTAAATCGCTGATACTTTTAATTGGTATTAAATCCCCGGCAAACGAATTGCTTCCCCGCGGCGACGAGCGCATAATTCCGAGGATGGCGGCGCGCGAATTAGCAGTTTCGCCCGAGCCTCGCTGCGCCGCCTCGTCCTCGCTCTTCCGCGTGCCCCGCTCCCTCGCCCCTCCCACCCCCGGCGCTCCGCGTCCTCCTCTCCAGAGCGCACTCGGACCGGGTCTCATTGCTCTCACGGAATCCTCATGGAATCGATTCATTTCTTCCATCACATCCTGTTTCGTGAGTGGATTCATTCCTCTTATACAAGAAAAACTGGTTAGTTAAATGTGAGAAAATAGAATAAGTAATTTATTCACTAATATTATAAAATAAAAGTATCATACTGCAGCATCAAATTATTTACTACTTCTTGACATAAAAATTAGTAGTGATCCCCCTAGATAAAACAATAGCTAATCGTTTCTACATCGATTTGAAAATGCTTCAAGTGATTGTAAATCTACGTATTCTGAATTATGCAGGACAGTTTTAACGCTTGCCCAATGGCCTAGTTGCAGTCTGTCCACTATCTTCTCTTTTCGCTATTCTCATTTTGCACTCACCTCATTACCCAAATAGTTCAAACGGCACTACGAATTATAATCGCTAGTCCTTCCCCATCCGCCCTCCTTGTTTCGGATTTCATACTGATAAAACTTTCGAGAAAGTTTATCAAACTAATTTTTCAAATTCTTTAAATCGTCTTATAATAATTAGACCCATCAGCTTGAGCGGGAATTGAAGGAATTAAAACTCGCGAGAGTTACGCAAAGTGTAGCGCCATTTAGAGTGATCAACCGCGCATCTCTTAGAGCACATAACCATTCATTCAACCTGCACGCTTTCGCCTCCCCCATCTTGCACATCGCCTCAACCACCACCCCGCCCACACCCCAGCCCCCAGTGTTTACTGTCCTCAGTGACCGCACCCTCCTCACTTCTCAGTCGCCAGGACATTTTTTTGTGATTAAAAACACTTCTGATTCATGGAATGTCCATAGAAAAAGTACACACAACTGCATGCAAATAATATAAAGGGATAAAACATTACAAAAACCAGTATTTAGTGGCGAACGTCACTGAAAAGGATCATAGGATATTTCAACAAACTCAAAATCTGAAAAGAGGGTAAAACCCACAAGTAGTTAAGGAAAAGGAAGGGTAAAGGAAAACGAAAGAGAAAGAAAGAAAAACAGAAGAAAGAGAGAGAGAGAAGGAGAAAGAGGGAGAGAGAAGGAGAGAGGGAGGGAGAGAGAGAGAGGGAGAGAGAGAGAGGGAGAGAGAGAGGGAGAGAGCGAGAGGGAGAGAGAGACACAGAGAGAGAGAGAAATATGCTTACGTTTACTAATATTTTCGTCTCGAAACCCATTCTGTCGTGGAGCAAAGTTAGAGAAGCTGAAATGCCCATTCTTCCCATTGCTATTTTGAAGCGGCGGGAGTCTACCACGGGGGTGACGTGTCATTCTCCGCTCTGCCTTCACACAAGGTGGTATTTTCTATAGTGAAGAATAAGGGTTTTCCACTTCCCGCATTCGCATAGATGACCGAGGGAAACCACGAAAACCCGGTCAGGATGGCGCCGGCACCAAGGTTGAACCCGGGTCTCCCAAATGCGAAGTCAACGAGTTACGCCCTGAACCACTTTGTTTGGAGGTCACACAACTAGTTTTCTAAAAATGAAAAAAGAGGGCTAAAATATCGTCCCGGGAGCGGGGTCCGGCGTCCGCTTTGGAACCCCCGCGTCGGGGTGGGGGGTCGGCAGTGCCCAGGCACGCGCCGTGCTGCCGCTGCGGGCCTGGGCGCGCCAGCTGGCCGCACAGATTAATTGCAGTGTTTTCGCATGTTTTATTCAAAGCACGCGGCGCGCGCCGCACCCCCCCCTCCGCCACGAGGCCGAGGAATGCGCCGGCCCGGGCGCGCCCTTCGGCCCTCACAGCCCTTGGCCGCTAACGGGCGAGCCTCGCTCCCAAGAATTCGCGCGACACGCATCTGCAATGGCGGGAAGAGCGTGGGAGTTCGCAATGTTTGTCGGAGCGCCAGCTACTTTGGTCATTAGTCACGAGAGTGTAATGCCATGACACGGTGGCGGTATTCCTTCCCTACACTACCGGAAAGAACGATTCAAAAATTACAACAAATTTATTATTATTATTATTATTATTATTATTATTATTATTGTGATTACAGATGATTTCTGCGATTAAGGTGAATAAAATGTTTATATTAATTTCTGCCAACATTTTGACAGTATATCGGGCCATATCAGGTCTAGAATAAACACGATACTGATTAGTAGGGAACGGATTTTCATGTAAATACATATTTTTACAGGGACAAGGTACCTACATTGACTAATATTTTTTAGACAAAACACGACATTCTGAACGAATTGAAACCATTTTTATTTTACATATTTGTAGTACATATTTTGGTATAATTACATATTTTTACATATTTTATCTCTTGCTACATGTTTCGTTACATTTTAATATATTTATAAGTCAAAAATGAACATTTCATATGCGAGTTCGAAATATATGTTACTTGAAAATCAACTTTGTCACTGAAATACTTATGAAACCACACAATGCGCTTGTATTAACGCCAGACCGTATTAATTGTCAAGCTTACCTCCCCACGTCCCCATCGGCTTCTTGGAAACCGCGTAGTCTGTATCAAGGATGAGCGGATGTATCTGAAGTAGAAGGAACTTCAATCACGTGCTTACTCGTGTTTCATGGACCCCATGCGTCTCCAGAAATCCAGATCATTGTCTTACCCTTTTTCTTGAGTTGGGGGGGGGGATGCTTCCTTTACCCCTCTTCTTTCTATCACAGACTACACGGTACCATTCGCTTAAGCGCTGGATCCTCGTAAACAATATTGTATATACTACGAAAATGTTATATATTTCAGATGAAACTAGCGAATAATTGCTTCTGTGGTTGTAGAACTTTTATTCAGCCTCTCTGAATCCATATTACGATCTAATCGACAACATACTCTGCTCGGAAAACGCTTGAAGGAGGAAATTTTAAACATTATAACGAATTTTTATTTCACATATTTCCTATTGTTTCTTACATATTTTAGAAAAAAATAGTACATAAATAAGTATATATTTTTCTTTTTTTATTACAATAAATTCCGTTCCCTACTGATTAGAATGTTCAGAATGCTGTTCATTCATGTATAATAAGCCATTGCCGCTATGTTTGACCTTCAAGCGAGTAAGCTGAAAATGCGAATATTTGAGATTAATTCCTTACTCCACTGTACATGTTGGGATTCAATGCACATTCCACACATACACTATCCAGCTACAAGTACTGTTTTTTGTTTATTTATTGTGGTGTGGATGAAGTGTTAAGACGGTAAAAATATTGACGTATAAAACACAGATTTACGAGCACTACAGATTTACTTCAGTCTAGCCATGAAATTGAAAACCAGGATTATGTAAATAGCCACATCTATATCGAAGCAAAATGCAAGTAGGTAAAATTAAATTAAAATTAAAATGAAAACCTTACTAATATAGATTTAAACGGTTAATGACATTCAATTCTGGTTACAAAATTGACCGCAGCGTGTTTCATCCTGGATGATTTGTTTATAGATAAGCAAACTTTCTACACGAATCGCGGTCGAGAGACAGTAAATATGAAAATCTCCCTTAAGTCGAACTTGTTTAGTTTATCTCAATGTCTTATGCTGAAAGTTGTGCAAGAAGGAGTGTCTGCTAGTTTCCATTTATTAAAAAAAATTGAAAACAATAAAAATAAAATTTCTGAATACATGTTCAATATACAGGTGTCGTCATGAAAAATCCAGCAGCTCCTTGCGTAGAAAACTGCCTTTGCGAGAACTCTCGGCTGCCGCCGCAGCTGCGGGATCTCGGGCCCCGGTCCGTCCCGCTCCGCCCCGCCCCGCTCCGCTCTCTTCTGGAGCGCGCAGCGGGGCCCAGAGGGCGCTGACGCGGCGCGCGACAATGCGGGCGGGCGCGGTGGGGTGAGGTGGGTGCGTGACGAGAGCGGGCGGCGGAGAGTGGAGAGGCTCGAGGGGAGCGGGTGAGAGCGGATGGATCGCGGGAGGACGGAGTGGGCCGGGAGGCTAGAGCGGAGCAGCAGACCTAGCAGGACGAATGAGACGTGCAGGCAAGGCGGGGCGGGGCGGGCGGGGCGTGGCGGGTGGGGAGGGGGTGCGGAAGTGGAGGAGATGACGTATCGCGCGGCGCATGCGACGTGAACAGAAACAAGGAAATGTGAATAAAAGCGGATAACGGAGTGGGATGAGAGGAGGTGCGGATAAAGCAAGGTGCGGGGATGCGATAAGTGAGGAAGGCGGGTGAAGAGCAGTGGAGTGGAGATGGTAGGTAGTATGTGCATACGGGTGGTAAGGGCGGTGGCATCAGATGGAACGGCGCAGGCGGGCGGTCGGGTGTATAGGTGTTCCGTGGCGAGCCGAGTCGATTGCTGCAGTGTAAGGGACGCCAAGCGGGCGCCTTGCGGGTAGGTGTGGGGGCGAGTGCGGGGCAGATCGGCCGGGTGGATGCGTGCGACGTCAGCGCGCCGACACCTGAAGCGCGACACTGCGTGGCACTTCACGAGGAGACGTGGGGAAGGAAGAAGGGAGAAACACCACGAACGAGGGCCGAACGGGGAGGACGGAACACAAAAGCCGCGAGAGGCATGGACAACACAACAAAGGGGAAATGCTGAGGGGAAAAGTTAAAAGAGATGGCAGATCAAAGGAAACAATGAAAAACAAAGTTGAAAAAATTCGTAGAAGAAAAACAACGAAATCACTAAATAAAACAAGAAAGGAAAAAATCAGAATTTTGTGCCTAAAAAACATTCATTGGAGAAACATCCCGACTCACGGCAAAAATGAGGAGGGCAAAATAATAAGCAACGAGAAGGCATAGAAGGAGAAATGTACATCGTGAAAACGAATAGAAATGAGAGAACATGAAAAGTAGCTATAAAGAAATTAACAAAATTGGCAAGCAGAAAGAATCGAGGAGAGAACAAAGAGTACCGAATTAAAAACGGTAACAAAACAGAGGGAAACGCCCTCATTAGATATGAGCAAGAGCAGGATACATACACTCGTAACTGGCGGTCCCGGCGCCGGCGGGCATTTCGGCCGCAGCGACACCAGCTGCGTAGCGGGCGCGTTGGCCGAAACAGGGCGCGTGCAAGGGCGAGCGGGGCGGGGTGGGGCGGGGAGAGCGGGGCGGGGGCAGGGTGGGGAGGGGCGGGGCGAGGCGGGGCAGGGCAGGGAGGGAGTGGAAGGGTGGGACGGGCCAGGGCAGGGCAGGCAGGGCGGGGAGGGGCAGGGGCGGAACGGGGCAGGGGTAGGGGCGGGGGCAGGGCAGGGCGGGGCAGGCGGGGTGGGAGCCAGGGCAGACCCTTGGGGCGGGGAAGGGCGGATGGCGGGAGCAGGGCGGATGGCGGGGCAGGGCGGGTTGGAGCAGGCAGCGCGGGGCGGGGGCAGGGGCAGAAGCAGGGCAGGGCAGGGCAGGGCAGGGGCGGGGGCGGGGCGGGGCGGGGCGGGGCGGGGCGGGGCGGGGCGGGGCGGGGCGTGTGGGCGCAGCGCCGAGTGCTGGCTCATTAGGGGCGGCGGGGTAATGGGCAACTTTTGGGGGGGGGGGGGGGGGGGGCGTGTGGGCGCAGCGCCGAGTGCTGGCTCATTAGGGGCGGCGGGGTAATGGGCAACTTTTGAAGGACTCTCAGGCCCGCCCCCTCGCGCCCCGGGCGCCGCCGGGGCCGCCCCCGCCCTCACCCCGCGCCAACTTCGGAGCCCTCGCCGCGGGCTCCAACGCAACGCACGCAGGGCGACCGCGCGCCGCAGCGCCACCCACTGGCGCCGCACGCGCCGGAAACGACTCTCGACGTCCATTCTAAGCGATTCAATTGGCGCGCATCCGGCATTCAGTGTTTCACATCTCGTATGAGGCTGAGTGTGAGGCGGATTTTACCTACCGATTTTTTGTTACACTACTCATCACACACTCAACACCCAACGGCTGCCTGGTGATGGAATTGGCTTCAACCTCCAGCTCAGGTATGAAATGCACCGAAAACGAGTTCTCGTCATTGATCTCTATGATCGATTTAATTGGTTTGCCTCCTTCATTCATGATGTACCTCTCGTATGAGGCTTAGCGGTTTTTGCTACACTACTCGTTGATATACTCAACGCACAATGGTGGCCTCTGCTTAATCAGCTTCCATCTTCCGCACTGGCGTCACACACGTCGTACACGTACTCTCAACATTTATGCCTCAAAAGTTATCAGTGGTTTGGATCGTTTCATTCATGGACCTGAACATCATGTAATATCTGAAATTCAGAAAGAAGTTTTGTATCAAGATATAATTATTTTACATTGATCACTAGTAACGCATTTCCTCGTATTTCAATGGGTCAGAATAGTTAATTGTAGAGAAATAATGCAATCTAATGTTATACTGTATCACTAATCGTTAACATTTAGGATCAAGTCCATTTTGAAGTGCACGTAAATATAAAGACGTAGCGGTATAGCTCGTTGGTAAGGAAGATGAATTTGACTTATTCAGCGTCTTCCTACAATACAGTAAGTCTGCAGATTGTATCCACAAATGTATGAGAATGTGAAAAAAAATATTTTAATTCCATCAATAGTTAATCGTATTCTTATTGGAATTATAGTAATAGAAAACATGAAACATCTACTATTTCACAATTAAAAGAGTTTATTTAAACATGTACTTCCTAGTGAATGGATTTCTAAATTTATCGAATTTTAAGAATGTCATTCTGCATTGTGTATGTGAATTTCGTAATTAAAAACTGTGTGCAATATTAATAAGTGCTCGGTACTATAATAACGATGTTGACAGTCATTAAACTTACTTTTACATTTTTTTACTCTTATTATACAATTTAATTTACAGTATTACTTACATTACTATTAGAAAAGTTATGTAAACGCCCTTAAATCGAGAATGAAATAAGCCGGATTCTTCAGAAGACAGACTAGCTTCCCTCGCAGATTATTTAGTCTCATTATATAGGTACAATACGACATTGGCATCTTCGTAAATTATTAAAATTAAAAGAAGCATGCGTTTTAAATTGAAAATCCATTATCACTAACTGGTACTTACGACATACCATAAGACAAAGGTTTTGTTATCAGAAAATTCGAACATTAAAGCTGCAGAATCTCTTTCAAATGTTCATACAATGGCGAAAGGGTACCATTCAACCTAACCGCACGCACTCTTTTACAACAATTTTATTACGTCTTCCGTTACATTAACTCCGTAATATAACTTCAATGAAAAAGGCCTCCTGAGATCTTTTCAAAATTTCATTGCTCCCATCGGACATACCGTGAGAGCAGCGCCACCGGTTGTTCTGCTTCTGCTGCAGCAACGGGCAGGGAACCAACCATAAAAGGGTCGGAATCACCCTTCAAAGGGTAGCTCAATATTTTCCAGGCTTCGTTCCTCCATAAGCTTTCTCGCCACGCAACAGACTGTTGGAAGCACGCACCTTACAGTGGGTTTCAATCCAAAGAACGTAGCGCAACAGAATTATTCACACTGGCTGTCATGACGCACGTTGAATGCAAGAAATTCATTACAAATTTCTCTAATATTTCAGATGTATTAAAATGAGTGAAAAAAATACCTTCACTAATTAAATGTGTGATGTAGTAAATAATTTGACACATGGCGACCGAACCTTCTAGGGAACGTGTCATTGTAAGAGCAGTCCATGCTGTTGGAAAATAACAATGACATACCTCAGAAAAAGTATTTGTACTTCCAATCCTCAATCAAAAACTTGTAATTCGTTTGGTTGATGAAGAGTTGTAGACAATTGTATAATTATAATTTAAGAATTATTTTTTAAGGCCCTTTCAAAAATGCACTTCGAGATATAAAAATTCAGGGGGATATCGTAATTAGCAGAACTCGGCATTGAAATATGCAAATGGCGTCTACCGGCCATTTATCTTATACCCGTCAACCCAGTTCACTAATTTGCATTGCATGACTCTGCAACCAATTTACCTAGGTAGTTGTTACATACACGCCATCTCTTTAAGCTTGTCAATCAACCGTTTGGCATCTGCCTTTGATATATTCCCCCTGCGCTAGTCGTCTGCGTTTATAGGAAAATGCGAGCAATGTCTCCGCACCAGTGATTTAAGCAGATTAGACGAGCCCCGTTCTCCATAGGGAAATCTAACGTGCACGCCACACCGCTCGCGCACGCTTGGGCAGTAAAAGAGCCTTTCCTTTGCCCCACCCCGCCTTTCTTTCGCCGTAACGCCCGGCGATTGTTTGATCCGCGCCCCTCCCCCCTCGCCCCGCCCCCGCCCCCACGCGTTTGTATTGTTAAAAAAAATTCTCTCTTCTTCTCGTCGGATCCTCCCCTCCGAGGGCGGCCGACCCGTCCGCTTCTTTTCAATAGGCCTAACAAAATGAAGAAGGATCATTCCTTTGTTTTTGTTGCCGCCGGTGGCGCGTCGTGAGGGAAAAGGAAGAGGCAGATTATAAAGCTTTCACGCGGGCGGATCCTCTTCGGGCCAGATGGTCTCCGAGGGCGGGGGAGAGTTCTTAATACGCAAATGTTGACGCTCTAGTTTATGGAAGGCGAGCGTCTCCGGCGTCTTTCTACGCGGTTCTAAAGCGATCTTCTCTGTCGGTGACAATGAAGGGGGAAATGTTACAGTTGACAATGCAATCTTGTAGTTTAACGTTCTTCTGTGGTTGTCTACAACAAACATTTCTTATCGGATTGTTTCAGACTCACCACCTCTGCTTTAAAACACCAATGTAGGAAGGAAGTCCATACTTGAAACAAAAATCACATGGTATCGGTTATAAAACAAATACCCTACAAATAAATTTTAGATAATCATTAGCGAAATGCAATCATAAGTTGACTGCGCCTCGTCTTCCACATTCAATTATTAATAATTATTTCAAGGCTTTCCCTTTGTATTGAGAATACAATGTATGACAATATTTATGTATGTACAAAGACACTGTCTTACATTTATTTTCCTTCACCTGACAAAAATAATCCCATCTGACAAATACGCACAGAATGAAAACCCATCAGTATCCCGATCGCATCAGCTCCTCGTAAACAGCATTACTCGCGGATATAATAACGCGAAACAAACTCGTATTGTGGTGCGAACTGATCTCCAACTACTACTGTTGATGTGGAACTTCCGTTCAGGTGTTACGAACTCACATAGTAAACAATCACGAAGTTCTGTGTTCGAGAGGTTGAAAACGCTTGAACCTAAAAACTATACCCACAACGCAATTTTTTTCACATTATTTCTACATATTTCTACATATTTTTGAAGAAATAATACGTGTAGTACGTATTTTTTTCCCTAGGGCTTTTATCCAGCCGACAGTCGGTTGCCCTTAACGTCCCGAAGGGACGCATATTCGACCATACACTAGACAAACACTTGCGGGCTCCTCTGCTCTGGGGTCAGCAGAACGCGAGGCTCTCCGCGACAACACACACAACGTCAAGGGACAAACAGCCATGCCCAAGGCGGGACTCGAACCCGCGATCCTTCGGACCGAAGCGCTGAGTCGGTACTCACTCTTAGCCACCTCGGCCATCCAGGTCGGCACGTGTAGTACGTATACTGCTTTAAAAAAAATCCATTCCCTGGTAATTAGATGAGAATCCAGATTGAAGTCATCATGTCATTCGTTTTCCCGCTTTTAGCGTGGCTTGGGCGCGCTGTACTCTGCAGGTCGCGTTCGCGGGTTCCTCCAGTGCTCTCGGCGTCCATTGGGCGGGAGGGGCGGGAGGGGCGGGAGGGGCGGGAAGGCCGGGAGGGGCGGGAGGGGCGGGCGGGCGGGCGGGCGGGCGGGACGGGCAGGGGGACGGGCGGAGGGCGGGCAGAGGGCGGGACGGGCGGGCGGGCGGGAGGGCGGGCGGGCGGGCGGGACGGGCGGGCGGGCGGGAGGGACGGGCGGGCGGGCGGGCGGGCGGGAGGGGCGGGCGGGCGGGCTAGCGACCACCGCTTGCTCGCCCCCAACGATTTCCGATGGCCGCGCTCGATATCGGCAACGCGCGAGCGACGGCCCGGCCCGGCCTCGCGCGGTAAATATTTCTCGAGTTGGGAAGCTCACTTTCCCGATCCGATGGAGAGCGGCCGGCCGCCACTGTAAACGCTTTGACATGGGGGCGCCCGACCGCGCGCCCACGGAGCCCCGCCCGGGGAGGCCTGCGGTGGCCCGGGGCAGTCGGGCGCCAACCAGAGCACTGGCAGGAATTGGCCTTTTCGGTTTCCGTTCTTAAGCGATGGCCGTTAGACTCGATACACAATAACTTACGTCAAAATTCGAAAATATTTATATTCTATGATGCCTCACAGGCAATTGTAATTGCCTCCGCGGCATCTTCGGGAGGTTCTCTGTTCGGATCACAATGGTTGCGTATTTTTGACAAGAATTAAATAGCTTGGTCGACTACGGCAGCTAACTGAAGAATACTTTTTTTGTGGCCGGCTGCTCTGGTCGTTAAATTTCCGTGATTTTTAGGAACATTAAAAGCCGTTCTTTAACAAATGATTCATGGACCACCTGCAACCTTTCTTTATTCATCCTCATTACCTTTTTCCCCGCGTACACTCACACTTCCATGCACTACATGTTCCGAAAAAACGTTTGCTGTCACATGCTGCTGAGCGGAGACCGTATCACTATAACAAGTAGTTTGACAGTCTTGGTTAGCATTGTGCACAAGAGAAGTAGATTGGGATGTCGGAATGAAAATTTCTTCCTATTCTGAGCATACTGATTTACAAAATATGCGGAATAACTCCGCGTCACATTCTAAATTACTGATTAAGCAAGCCCCAAACTACCAAGTTTACGGTACCTCGCTTCCCCTTGTGCGAGTCTTTCCGTCATACACCGAAGTCCGGCGGGATTGCATAAACTCACCCTGCAAGAGCGAACCATATGCCAGGAGGTCGTAGTTGCGATGACGTCGCTCAATGCCGATTATAATTTCGTTTTGACACGTGACTGTGTGAAAGGAATTAGTTACCTAGTTTTATAATGTATTACTTTTACCATTTCACCAATGCCGCTGGTAAAGCAGCATGTTTCTTCAAATTATCTTAAGTTCCTTTATTGCATTAGAAATTAGCTTACACTCAATCTGAAACTTAAGTTAACCAACAATTTTAATGCAAACTCTTTTAAAACGGTTTACTTTCAAGTAGGAACTTTAAATTTTAATTCGAACTTCGCAACATCCACCATGATTCCTTTCGGCTATAAAAACGAAACAGGCGGAGTTGAAAGTTTTTATCGGCTCCGGACGCAGCTTCGGGGATTTGGGCAACGAAGAGGGTGAGGGGGAGAATGATGACTGGGACGAAAGAAGAGCGAGTGCCTGGGAGAGACTTTCGTCCACGGGCCGGAGTGTAGAGCGGGTTGCGGTATCACAGGCGCTCGGTGGCTCCGGCGATTCCAACTTTTGTCTCAACTCCCGCCAGAGCTGAGGTGCTGCAAGTGGTGCAGGGAGGTGTGAGCTCCTGCAGCCATCAATCACTCCAATCCTGCGGACGCGGGTGATGTTCGCCTTAGTTGAGGGTTTGCCGCACTTCATTGCCTGGGTTCTCCTCGTGCGGTTTGCGGACTTCTCCGAAAGCTTTCGCACATCCTCTGCGGAGAGCTCGCCTCGGGAGGCCTATCCCGAGGAATAGTGGTAGCTCGCGATAGTAGACGGAGCTCTCCTTCAACGGTTGGCGAATAAATAACGTGTTGTGGATAATGTCAGGGACGATGCGTTCTAGACACTTTTGGCGACATCTCTGAATGCGATAAAGCATGCGGCTCGAAAACGATAGCCCTTGCTCGTCTTTGAAAGACGTTTACAGTATGTCTACCATGCAGCGCTTCCCACACACCGAAAACTAAATTGGTTAAAATCCTGGAAGTATCAGAGTACAAGAAAGTGCAGTGTTCCAGACCTCGCTTTCTGTTAGCTACGTTCCATGCTTTGTTTACAAAATGCCCCTCTCTGGTCTTTTTCAAGCCCAAAACACACGCGAGAACGATAAGAAGTTGTTCCAAAAAATTAAGTTTTGTCAAGGTTCGAAGCATGAGTAAGCAAAAAATTGGAAAGAATATATGCTTGCAATTATGTTTAAGCTGTTAATGTAGAAATTAATCATAACTTAAGTGTGACTTTTAACAATGTCTAAGACATTCTGATCATGATCATGACATTTTGATTATATGCCACTAATTTATGCAAAACCTCCTGGTTGATGTGAACAAAAAAAGCTTAGTATCTGTTCAGTGACGTAATTTATTCGAAATCATTCACTTCAAAATATATTGTCAAATTAAAATAGAGAATTGTATAACTAGCTGTAATAAATTAACATTTATTCTTCGTATACTTTCAGTAAAATCTTTGCGCATTAAGAAAGAAGTTTGTTATTTAAATGTGACGAAACACCAACAGCAACACTATTTTGCCGTTAGTTTGGGCACGATAATCAACGAATACCCAATATCGTTTTATACCGCTTGCTGCTTGTAACTGCGGGGGTGCGATAGGTCTTCCCAGAGGATCTGAGCTAGACTCTTTAATTCGAGAAGAAAATTTGAGAAATGGAGATGTAAATTGTCTCCTCCTCCCCTTCTTGACTGGAGGTCTTTATCCATTGCTCTCGTGTATGCATAGCAAACGTTACATTTTGCCCACGACTCGGCAGAGACTAATTGCGCAAACTCCGCCTCGCTCAGTGGCGGCCGGCGCGTTCTCCTTTTCAGCGCGCGTCGGAGGAGCGGGGTGACAGAGAAGGAGGGGCGGGGGCAGGGGGCGAGAGCGAGAGAGGGGATCCGCGTGAAACGCGGCGTAAGCACTGCGTCAATTTGTGGCGTTCGGCCGCCGCCCGCGGGACGAAAGACCCAAAGGTGGAGTGGGGGCGGGAGGGGAGGGAGAATTCCTGCCACGTGGCGTGATGGCGGCTCCGCCCCCTACCCCGCCCTTGGGGAACGCCACTTCCGTCCAGCCGCGCCCCGGCCGCCACTTACAAATTCGCCCTTCCCCCCGCCCGCGCGCCGTAATTTCAATTCCGGGGAACCGCTGGACGCGTTAGAGATTGCGCTAACATTGTTCGCGCCCGAGGCCCAGACGAACGACGACGAGCAAGGCGGGGAGACGTCGCCCTGGACACCGGTTGCTGAGGGAGGCGCAATCAAGAGGTGCTGCGGGGCTGTATGTTGGATGTCCTGTTAATGGCGGAGTAGGTAACGATCCT
This sequence comes from Teleogryllus occipitalis, assembly GCA_011170035.1. Lineage (NCBI taxonomy): Eukaryota > Metazoa > Arthropoda > Insecta > Orthoptera > Gryllidae > Teleogryllus > Teleogryllus occipitalis. The sequence continues at coordinate 66,931 of BLKR01009174.1, forward strand.
TGGGTATTCCAAATGGCGAGACGACATGAACTTGATGAATCAAGCTGAGAAGAAGACAAAGACGATTTATTCCATACACTTGGCATAAACAAAATGAATAGGAGTTTCAACAAAATACCTAGCAAATAGTTAGAAAAAACACGAAAAGTAAAATAAATAAAACCTAGACAAATACAAAACAAAAACAGGGAAGATTAGGGAAATGTAATGTGACATACGGTATAAAATATTGTAAGAGAAGCTTGTGCAACGCAAATTTGTTTTTTTTAATTATAGCTCTTTAGAAGGATTTTTAATAAATAATCATTTTTAGTAAATAAAGCAAGTAATTATGTCTCGAGTTAAAGAAAAAATGATAGCTCAAAAGGGAGTTACAAGAGAATGATGCGATTTACTGTGATAACCGAAGAAAAATAATTAAAACATTACAAAAGACACGACGAAAAGAGGAAACGTTATTACATTATAATTATTTGCAAAACAACATGAAACAAGCGGGGAAAAGATGGACAGATGATAAAGGAGAAAAAAGAAAGTAGAAATTATGAACAACGCAATCAATATATCAGGGACAACACTAAGACTGTGTCTGCGAGAGATGCACACTGTCAACCATCAGCGAAGTGGAGCCCCTCCAGAAGTAGAGGCGACGGCAGCTGACACTGAAAAATCAGCGCAAATCTTTGGCCCCGGGGGAGGGCACGCAGATATTGTCGCACGGCGGCGCCGCACCAGCGGATAATTTGTCGCAGAGGGCGCCACGAGGCGCCGCGGCGTGCCGCCTGGGGGAGCTGACAGGCGGCGACGGCAGCGGAGCGGCGAGGGACGGCTTCAACAAAGCGGCGGGGAAGGGCAACTGGGTGAGCGGAGGATAACGTGGGTTGGCGGGGAACGAAGTAGGTGGGCGGAGGTGGAGGCGCGGAGAGGGTTGGCGTTGGTGGGTGATATCGGAGAATGCGAGGGATATCAGAGAATGGCAGAGAAATTGGCGAGGAATGGTGGAAGATGGCATGGATTGTGAGAATTGTTGGCATTGCCAACGATTTCCGGAAACGGCGAGGACTGGTGGGGAACAGGATTGCTATGGATGACGTCAAAACAGAGTATTCTCTGGGATGGCAAGACCTGGTGGTGATGACGAGGACTGGTGAAGACGAAAAGGTTTGGCACGCATGGCGAGAAAGCTGAGTATTCTCTGGGTTGGCAAGGACTAGCGGGGATGGCGAGAACTCGTGGGGATGAACAGGATTGACAGGGATGGCGACAAAGCAGTACTCTGGGATAGGAAGGACTAGCAGTGATGGCGAGGACTGGTGAGGATGAACAGGATTGGCAGGGTTAGCGAGGAAGTAGAGTATTCACTGGGATGGCAAGGATTGGAGAGGACTAGTGGGGATGAAAAGGATTGGCAGGGATAGCGAGTATTCTCTGGGATGGAAAGCACTAGCGGGAATTGCAAGGAGGGGTGAGGATGAATAGGATTGGCAAGGATGGTGAGAAATCAGAGTATTCTCTGGGATACCAAGGACTGGTGGGTATGGCGAGCACTGGAGTGAATGGCCAGGAACGGGACGAGGGCGAGGATGGCCGGGGTTGTTCTGTGAAGCAGCGGGGCTGCCACGGTGATGGGCGGTGGGCTGTCGGCGCGGGGCGGGGCGGGGCGGGGGCGGAGGCGGCGGGGCGTCCGAGACGACAACGGCGTCGTCGACGACGCCTGCTCCCCCGCCCGCGCCGCTCCCCCGCGTCTCATTACCGAGTTGCGCCAATTAATTACGCGACAAATTGGCGCGCTTTTCCATCAGGGGCGCTGCGGCGGCCGCCCGCGGCCACGCCGCCGTGACGTCACCGCCCCTCCCCCTGCGATGATGCCGCGCGGCGCAGGTGCGGCTGGGACAGGCGCCGCCACAACGCTGTGCCCTCCCACGCGCGCGGGGCCGCTGCGCCACCACGACGTAAAGCACAACTTTATAAATTAATTCATTTCCATAACCTACTGTTACATCAGCTTAATGCAATTAAACACAGGAACGAAAAGATACTCTTAACGGCCGGCGGCCGTTAACTCTGTGCCCTCCCACGCGCGCGGGGCCGCTGCGCCACCATAACGTAAAGTACAACTTGATAAATTAATTCATTTCCGTAACCTACTGATATATCAACTTAACGCAATTAAACACAGGAACGAAAAGTTACTCTTAACGGCCGGCGGCCGTTAAGAAATTAAGTCCGCCGTTCGTTAAGAACAATGGAAACACATGTGTTGTAGATAAACTTGACATCTGAGTACATCTGACATCTGAGTACATCAAAAAAGATGGAATGATATAAAGTACTGAACGTCACACAGCTGATTAAACAAACAATATACTCTGTTGATATTTTCTGAACATCGGTCTAATGCTGCTAAAATTATTAAATTCTTCATTCCGAATAACTTTCTTTCAAGAAGTCGACTCAAACTGGGTATTCAATTGCTAATTGAATTTCATTAGATTAGATTAGAAGAAAGGAAAAAACAGGCAAATTACTTTGTTTGTGTAATTCATAATAGTAAATATCGAATCTTTAGAGTCACCGCATACAACATGCAAATTATTACGAATGAATTTGGTTTATATTTCCCACCATTAAAACAGTGAGTGGTAGACTTAATTAATGTTCAATTAATGAAGGAGTGTAATCTGTTACCTTAATGTTACTTTTCTGGGATTTGGATTTCTTATTGTTACAGAACCCTTATTGTGTCTGTACTAAATGCTGACTACATAGTAAGTTATTTTCAAGTTAGTAATGAAGCACACGTTATCGAAAAAATCGTGATATTAATCACCAATTGTTTGTTCTCTTAGATTTCTCCTCTTACTGACGAACACTCATTCCTCATACTGACGGCAGATGTCATTGGAATTGAACTCGACCACTTATTTACGACTTCTTCTACTCTTCTCAAACACAATTTATGGACCGAAGTTGTTTTTTTAGTTCCTTGGACTCTTCTGTGTTCACATATGTTTTTTAGTAAGACTTTCATTATTCATTATACCTTGAACACTTCGAAAACATCAAACAAAAAGTATGTACTACATTATGCAATATCGTTTGCAGATTACTTTTTTAAATTTCCGTACCAAAACACCATTAGCGCGGTTGTTTCCGTCATCGAACGATGCAGGTCCATGTCTCTTTAGGAACACGCCGTCGTGGTAATGCAACAATGCACGTATGCGCATATGTAACCTCTGTAATGAGCGACATACTACACCGCACCGCTATCAGACCTGAATACAAAAGGGAGTTTACAGTTACCCAACAAATTGCATCCGCAAACCTTCGCACAAAGGATGCGTAGCTTTAATTTTCCGCTCAGTCCTTCAGAAAATTCGGATTGCGAGCGACATGCGACTTGCGACATTTAATAGATTGGCGGACATCAAAATGAAACAGTAGCTGTGCGCGCAGGGAGATAACCGACTCTTCAGCGACCAATCTGGTCGACCGTCACTCCGCCAGATAAATGGAGGCGATTTTTTACGTGCTCCCCTTGTTCCTTGTAACCTCCATGGGCTGGCGACCCTCAAGCACGAAGAAATTGTGAAAAGAACATTTCAGGATTTTTGTAACATAAGGGTGATTTTGAGATACATAACTTTTTAAATTGTAAAAATCAATAATTTTAGTGATTACAAATCAATTAATTGTGAAATTTTCATTGTTTTGTGTGCAATTGTTTGGTGCAATAATATGTAACCCATTTCACTGAAATTATGTATCTGCGTCAAGTTAAGAAAAAGTAAATGTTAAGAGGAGTAAAAGGAATGGAAATGATTCTTTGGGAAACAGATTTAAATTTATTGAAATAATTTTCAAAAAGACAAGGACTGTTCATATGGGTTAATTTTATTTAATGCCTCTGAAAACTTCTACTTCTCACTTCTTTATATTAATTCAACACCGATAGGTGGAGATGGAATAAATTTTTTCCTTGTCGAAATAACGACCACAATTGCACAAGCTTGTCATTCCTTGATATCCCTTATTAAAAAATTGAATATAGCTTACTTACCAGGAATGTCGCCATTTTTGCTCTCACCTCTCTGACAGTTCGAACCTCATGCATTTTAAATATGAAGTGGGGTTTAATTTAGCTAACATATAAAACACTAGTATGTTTTTGTAAGCAAGTACAACGAACGCAAAGGGTAGAATTTATAAAACATCCTTTCATTAAGTAAATTACTTGTAAGACGCAGTAACGCTTTGCTGGACGTCGAATTTTACGATGAGCCCGCGGCCTACTACCTATGCGATTAACACGAAACATCGTTAAGTCAATCCAACGCATAATTTCCTAATTATTTCGAAAGTAAGTCAGAAACTGCAGCCTTCGCAACAACAGACTATTCAAAGAACACTTTTTTGTCCCTGGCATCACTCTAAGCTTGTCTTTTCGTCATTCACAGTTTCTATTAATTTCGCCATTCTTGACCAGAATTTCTATACCATACGGTTGGCAAAACGACTTTTTTTCTTTTATTTCCGCAGACCAGCATAACTGCTTTACAGTAATTGTTTACATTTAAAAACAAATCAAAACACAAATATACAAAAATAACTAACAGCGAAATTCATTTCACTCAACTCTGGAACATACATGTAGCATACATAAAATAATGCATTCTTTAGATAAATAGAAATAAGGGAAGCCCAACAGGTTCCTCATTATTGTATGTTGTTTTCTAAGTAAAGTTGAGGTTTATCCTTGTATTGTTTATTCTAATTTTGAAGGATTTATCGGGGGTCAGCAAATTGTAAACGACTTATAAAAACTCATTATTGTTAGATTGGCAACACATTTCTTCAAATGAAATATGTACAGTACGTAATCCATTGTTTTGGTTGATTGATTTTTTCGTGTTTCCGAGCGCGTCAACTGCTTTGGTCATTAGTCCCGTTAGTGTAGTGCATCTTTTTTTCTCGGGATATGCGCAGTGATCTTTCCCCGCTGGATGGCGAGATCCGGCGCCGACCAATCGTCGGATAGTGGGGTTTCCCCCTAAACAGGACTATCCCACCAGCGGGGCACCGCCCCAGCCGGGACAAGCTCTAAGCTCCCGACCGGTCTCCCAGAATATGTGGTAGTGTAGTGCATATTAGTGTAAGTGTGGGTATAAGGGAAGAGGATGGGATACGGAAGTGGAAGGAAAGATCGCGCAAGGTCCGTGGCGCGTTTGGTAGGGTTTGGTTTGATCGGAGAAACCACGGAAAACTACCGATCAGAGCAGCCGGCCTTTAGAATTCTTATCCAGACAGCGATTGAATTCGACCTAGCTGAAAAGCTAATGTCGAAAATCCTGCCGCCGTGGGGAGTGGGAATCTAGGACCTCCCGGTCAGAGGCGCTGCGGTGACATCAGTTGATGCACTGAGCTACCGCTCACGGTCATTGTTTTGGAATGTCTGGATTTGATTAATACGACAGTCTCATCCCCGGAATTGGACGCCTTGTGGATTAAAGGCGAGCTGCGAATGGAGCTGCGTCGCAATCGACGCGAAGTCGTCGCTGCTCTCCGCGCCCCCGCGCAGGTGCGTCGCCTCCGGCAATTCGCTAAATTGAAATTTGGCAATTTCCTCATTTCGCGGTTCACGCGAACCGTCGCCGAAACGGCGCCGACGGCCAGAAAGATCAGAGGGGGAGAGGCGCCAGGGAATAGATCTTAATTTAATCGTCGTATGTAATGTGATGAGCTCCTTGTTCCGAAGAGCAATAAAATATTCTATACTTCGGTGGCTCGAAGGGTGCTGCTAACATTTTTATTAAGAAAAATTACTCCTCATAACATTAATTTAAGTGTACTCATCAGCATCTTGGTGCGTGGAGAGAATTTAGTCGATATTAAAAATTTAGTCGATAAAAAAGACTTCCATAATTTATTGATAATTGACAATAAAACAAAGTATTTCACATGTCAAAATTTAAGCTTTTTTAAAATGTGTACAGCTGGTAATTTCATTATATTTGAATATACTCCTATATATTTTCCTACAGACAGATTCATCCTTGCCGTAGGGGAGTCTGCTACACTTTTCCTACAATTTGCCATCAATATACATGAGTAGAGCCCGGATTTTAATAACCTAACAATCAGCGAAATACGCAAGCATTTATGACCTAAAACCTATATAAATATGATCTAAAAAATAAAATATGACTTTATACCAGTTTATTTTTTAAAAATTCGTGTTAAGTTTTTAGGTGTAACAAATACAAAATGCACTCAAGAATAGATAGTGAGTACGGTACATATGGCTTGCAATCTTTGGAACCAACTAGCATTTAAAAAAAATGGCTTGTGTCTGTAAAACAAATCAACTACAGTACAATAAAACCCATCAAACCAAACAACTTGCTTTACTACTGCATACTTCTTGTTTGAAATAATCCTTCTCTTTCAAATAATCCTTGTAGTATAATTTTTGTGTTTGTGACAATATCACCTCATACATTGTCATGCGAGAACATTTTCAAGCCTTTTATTCTTGTATCCTTAAAAATATGACCTATGTATGCATTTGAGGCAAAATCTGGCTAAAATATGACCTTTTATTAAAAACGGTCCTTAAAAATATGACAAATATATGCATTTATGGGAGAATTTGGCCCACATATGACCTTTCACTAAAAACTCTGTAAATATGACTTTATATGCACAATAAAAATACGTTTTCCTGATCGACAATACCTGGATTCGTGCATAAATTGTTTTAAAATTCACCCGAAGGTTCAGAAAAAATATATGACTTGTCATTAAAATCCGGGCCCTATACATGAGATATCGTCAAACCACTACTCTAAAAGCTTCTTCTCTAGTTTATTTCGACACTTCCCGCGATACGCAAAAACAAGCAATATATTGAACGTAGGTACCTAATGACCAAGCAAAGTATCGAAATTTCGCTAAACATAATCCGGCGATTTCGCGATTCGTGGCAGCCACCGCCGCCGTCGCCCTCCGATGCGGGAAACACGCCCGCGGGAGAGGCTGCGCGCGAGGGAATAAATCTCAATTTTATCAGCGCATTACCCTTATGGAATCACGCGTCCCGCCGCGAGCTAATGTTCGCCTCCGCGGGCGGAGGCGGCGCGTTTTAAAAAAGTTGCTCGCAACTTGCCTCCGCCCGCGTCCCGGCCGTCGCGTCGCGCCTCGAAAACTTGCGCGAATATGATAATGCAGCCTTTTAGAGGCGGCGGCGCGAGTGGGAGGAGGCGAGAATTTTTTTCCCCTCGTCGTTTTACCCTTCCTCCTCCTCCTGGAGCTGTAGGATCCTCTTACCTGAAATTGGTCCAACGATCCAGAAGGACGTCCCGACGATCTCCGCATTCGCAGTCCCGAAGGCGAATTCACGTGTTTGACCTACTATGTCCTTTCGGCGTTTTCGCCTGATTTTTGATTTAGTTGCCGGAAATTATTTCAAATTTTTGGAAGAAGGTTTGTGATTCTTAGTGCTGAATGGTTTCGCTGGCCAATTCACCGGAGCTCGTTGGATTTCAAGCGTTGGAATTCAAACCAAAATTCAACGACCTACCCAGCAGGCATGCGACAAAATCACACTTCATGTGATGAAGATCATATTTTATGGCCAAAATTAAACAAAGAAAAGATATTTAACACGAGCTTTTGTGATTAAAAAGTTTTCTACATAGCGTTTGATGGCAGATGAGTATACGGCAAATTTCTTTTTAACACAGCTAGATTTTAAAACTTCCGACATTAGAATTAAAATATGAAGCAAAATCTATGAAGTCGTACGTTTCGATTAATTCAAGGACGGCAAAATATCATCCAATGAGGTGTTATATTGCAAAAATACTGACAACTTGATGTGTGTAAGAATCAATTTGAAATAATAATTTATAACAACAGAAATAAAACGTACTTTAAAACTGCCATTAGAAGCGCAAATAGATACTCTCCGCTCCACCACGGAACGGTCAGAATTACTGATGGCTGCATTTGGGGTGAACGACCAGGGAAAGAGTTGCTCGGGTGGCACCATGGCCCAGTTGCGAAATCGTTCTACAAATATTCCTCCTCATCTGCTTGTCGTTTACATGTCCCGGATTCCTCGGCTTGGCAAACCGCCAGGCGAATTTTCGAGGACGTTGTCATCACGCGGAACCACTGCGAGACAACAGTTGCCTATCTTCACAATATTACGTAAAATGGAGAAGGAATCATGGAAGTTTATTCTCTAATGCTGTGTCACTACAAGCCAGTGAATTTCTTCACCTCAGAGAGATTGACTAGCAAGTTTTTGATTTCACGTTTTGAATATTACTTTCTAACCATACTGTCGTCTGGAAAGTTCATCTGTGTTTCAAAAACTATTCCTATTCAGCCATTAGATTACATTAAAAAAGTTTATCTGTAACTTGAAAAAGTAGCCGAATATAATAAATCTCCTCCTGAATAACTGAATGACGAGACTAAGAGATAGAACTATGAATTATGACAAGCTATTTGGATCGGTTTAGAATTGATTTTAAGATGTAAATTTCGAAGAACAACTCATTAACGTTTGGTTTCATTTCAGTTCATTTCGTCACTCACCAATCACAGTTCTCATTATCCACAACAAAATCCTACTCTACCGACTATAGAACAAAACTATAGTCTCCACAAATCAAGAACCGCATCCACCAAAGCACTCTCGACACCAGGACTCTTCGTAAATATCCCCGTCCCCGCCAACACCCATTCCGGCCCAATCCCGCAAAGCGAGGCAAACAACACCAACGCCATCCCAAAGACAGAACGACGCTATTCTTCGCTCGTAAACACGGCTCTGATTGTTTCTGCCCAGCCCCTTCTCCGCTCTTGCTTCCTCCCCCGCGCCTGTCCACGTCACCCCCCCTTCTCCTCTACGCCGCGATTCGCAATTTGCGCACTCGCGACAAACAACCGACGAGCGGCGGCAAGGGAGAGGACGGGAGCACCGCGAACGGAGTAAATTCCTGACGGGTCGGCCGTTAAACCGCGGTCTGGGTAAAATGTTCCCTTACATATATCTCGCCCTTTAATTATGTCGACTTTAATTACAGCCGCTAAATCAAAAAGAATCGCAATAACGTGCTGGGAAGAGGTATCTCAGGTCGCGGTCCCGCCGCTAGGGCCGCTGCCGGCGGCGCCGGAAATTAGAAGAAACAAATTGTAAGAGGTTCCGGAGGAGAGCTCTCTCGGCCGCCAAAGCCCTTGGGAGCGGCCGGCCAAACAAACAAGTCGCCACCTCCTCTGCCGCAGCGCCTCTACACGGCGGTTCCTGGAACCAAAGGTCATGTGGAAGGCCGTTGGACGCTAGATTAAAGTGACCCGCGCTGATCAGTTCCCTGGGATTTTTTCAGACCTGTAATATTCATTTTATTAATTTGACTCGGTCTTCATTTCACTCGTTGGGGGACGAGAAATCATCCTAGCATTGCCTACCTTTACATTAAACGTTTCAGAACATGCATTCGTAATTCGTAGAAAACATGTAAACGGAGGAACGCTTGATCAAATAAAAATGAAGTTTTACCCATATTGGACAAACATGGCATATGTTAGCTACACGTTTAAATATGTATGAGGTACAAAATGTAATATTTTTCACAAAATATACTGGCCCATTGATGTTGTTCATTGAATAATATATTTTTCATGCTTATATTCACATAACAAGACGTAATAAAATCATTAAATTCATAATCAGAGAACAACAAATAACGGTATATAAGGTATGTTACAAGTACTGCTAACATAATTTTAATGTTTAGTACATGTCTTATTTAATTCGTTGCGCATATTTTTGCTACGAGCAATTAGGAATATCCCTCATAATGCAACTGAAGCATGGATAACTGTTGACACGAGGGCGACATAGAAATACCTGTTTATTATCCATGCACTTCTTTTTCTCGCTCCTGTCTTCGCCAATTTGTTTCGAGACGCAACGAGACGAGTTGCGAAGTCTGGCGGCGACATGAAAGTCGGCTTGCTTCTTTTTTCCCGTCGCAACTCGCGAGTGAGTTCGCGACATTTTCACGCGATAGAGAAACCACCGGCAAAGGCAGGAGCAGGGGTGAGGAAATTTGAAGTGAACGAGGGTCTATCCACAGCAGGCGAAACCGTGGTGCCCTTTGCATTCTCGTCGGAAAATCCTCTCGGTACTGGTGCATCACCACCGTGTTCTTGAAAAATGCTGGTAAAAGATTTCCACAAGATTTATTTGTTTGCATTACGTTTTACTATTTCGAGGATAAATCCTCATTTCTTCTCATTTTTTAGATAGTTGTGCACACAAAACGTTTACGACACTAGCATATCAGATAAACGTCTCAGATCAAAATTACTGGTCAACAAATATGTCTTTTTACTTAACATAATTAACTGACATGTTTACGTAACGGTTTAACTTATTTAAGTTAAAATTTTAAACTGTTCAGAGAAGAAGGGTTATGATGAGTACGTGGTATTTATCACCGTTACCTTGCCGAAACGTCAGAGATACACATCTAAAATCCTCGATTCAATAGTTTTGAATAATGCTGAGCTTTAAGAATATAAAACAATTCTTCGTAGGAGACGTTACCAAACACTCATAAGATTGTAAAAAGAGCTTTGAGACTAAATAAGAGATATCATTTGCATGAAAGTCCTGGAGGGGCAATTATTGTGGCTAGCGAATGTCATATGTAATAATGTGAAACAACTTTTCTCCTTCCAGGCAGCTTATTCGCATAATTTCGTTTCTCCGACTTCGTGCTTGGAGGCTCTGCTCTGAAAAGCGTCGGTTTTGCAACGGGAAGAAACTAATTGTGCTCGGAACAGAGACGCACAAGGTGGTTGTATGCGGCCGCTAGGTTCAGAGTTGCCAACCCCTGCAGCGGTGGCGCGTCGGTGCCTTTGATTGCCCACCGCGAGATCGAATGCGAACGAGCCCTGTCAGCATCAGCCCCCTGCCCAGCCACCACCTTCACCACTTCCACCTCCCTCTACCACCCACTCCGCCACACACCACAGTTGCCACCACCCCCGCCACAATCGCCACCCCTTCTGCCATCCACTCCGCCACACTCCACACTTGCCAGCCACCACCTCCGCCAACGCCTCCGCCTCCCCTCTGCTGCCAACTCCGCCACACTCCACTCTTGCCAGCGACCACCTCCGCCACAATAGCCACCTCTCTGCTGCCAACTCCGCCACACTCCACACTTGCCACCACCTCCGTATCAATCTCCACCCCCTCTGCCGCCCGCTCCGCCACACTCCACACTTGCCACCACCTCCTCCACAATCGCCACCCCTTCTGCCATCCACTCCGCCACACTCCACACTTGCCAGCCACCACCTCCGCCACACTCCACACTTGTCAGCGACCACCTCCGCCACAAAAGCCACCCCTCTGCTGCCAACTCCACACTTGCCACTACCTCCGCATCAATTTCCACCCCCTCTGCCGCCCGCTCCGCCACATTCCACACTTGCCACCACCTCCGCCACAATCGCCACCCCTTCTGCCGCCCACTCCGCCACACTCTCCACACTTGCCAGCCACCACCTTCGACACAATCGCCACCCCTCTGCCGCCCATTCCGCCACACTCCACACTTGCCAGTCACCACCTCCGACACAATCGCCACCCCTCTACCGCCCACTCCACCACACTTCACACTTGCCACCACCTCCGCAGCACTCCCCGCCATAATCACAACGCCCTCTATCGCCTCCGCCCGCCGCCCACCGGAGTGCCGTCGCCACAGCCAAGCCCATCGGCTCCGCCCCCGCCCCACCAAACCCCAGGGCTGTGCGGGCTCCACGGCGCGTCGTCTGCGCCGCTTCCGGTTGCGCGCGCTGCCGCGCCTCCGCAGCGCGGCTTTTGTTCGACTTTTATTTTGAGGCCGCCACAGTTACAGAATGGGCGTTTCCTTCCTCGATATTTCTCTCTTGACGCCGATCTCAACAGACTTGCTGTAGAAGTCAAATCAATCATTGTAGAAACAAATTAGTGGAATTGATTATAACGAATATTTCGAAAACGTTAAGAAAGTAATTGAAAATATATTTCACTGGTATTCTTATAGATTGCAAATTTGTCTTTCGAAATGCTTAGTAGAAATTTCCATTTATTTGAAACCTTTTCTCGACAGTGTCGAAAAAGCGAAAAAATTAAGAAATACTTCATTGACATCTGATATGAATCTGCGAGGAATACTAATAGAGAAAATGATAGACGATGCATACCAAAAAACAGAATGTTACTAACTTCTTGTAAGAAGGAAATATTTTTGTCGAATTCCATTACAAATGTGTGACTAACTTTCCCTGTAGAAGCATATAGGTTACGCACACAAACTACTTTATGTGCATGTTTTGAGTTACTTTCTATTTACGAGAAAAGTTTCATAACTTCCTTTTAGGCCCCCTAAACTAATTTGAAAAGTAAGAAACATTGTTAGGACGGATGCCACTTCGGTTAACGATAACTGCAGTGATGTACCATGCTAAACCAAAGGCTGTGTCCCCAAAGAACGATCAATCTCCGCATTTTCCTTCCCATTCCTCAAATATCAACAAAGGCCAAATAATGTTCATACCGAAATATTCAGTGCTATTTAGACTCGTTATTTTTACATTATCCTCACTTGTCTATTTGCAGAAAGGACCTTTTAACCGCTTAACACACACACACACACACACACACACACACACACACACACACACACATATATATATATATATATATATATATATATACACCATGTATATAATGCAGATATGCAGATATTTCCCGCAAAATCTCTGCAGGAATATATTTCCAAAAGCTCATCCAGTTCCGAGCAGTCCCTGGGAGAACGAAAGCGGGAGAGAATATGAGAACTTGCGTCGATCTACGTTAATGTGGAAACGATGGGAGCGTTGGCAGTGCCGCTGAAGCATAATTACCCTTCAAGCTCCCGCAATCAAGCTCCCGCTGAGTATTCTTCCGATCAAGACGCGCCATGCCGCGTCGCGAGGCCCTCTCCTGCCGCTCTATCCCTTTCACCGAGGCACTGCCTCCGCCTCCGCCACGGCTCTCGCTGCCACCAACGCCACTGTCACCGATACCACCACTGCTACTACAATCACTCATACCTCTCACTACCACTGTCTCTATATCTGCCACCGCCACAACCAGCACCACTATCATCACCATTGCTACCAACATTACTACCAATACTACAATCACTCTTAACTATCTCTACCTCACTCATATCACTACCAATCACACACTCTTATATTTCACAGTCGCCATAACCGGTACTATCACTGCTACCCTCACTGCTGCCATTACTACCGACAGCAGTCGCTGCCACCGCCACTGCTACCGTCACGTTACTGTCATTGTAATCGTCAACGCGTAGCGCCTTAGCTACTTACGCCTCTACAAGTACCACCACCACCATCACCCTTTTCAGCACCATCTCAATCACTTGCATTACACCCACAACCACTATCACTACCACCAGCGATGCAACCACTATCATCAATCCCTCCATCACCAGAGCAGCCACCGCCGCCGCCGCCGCCGCCGCCGCCGCCGCCGCCGCCGCCCGCGAATAAAAAGCGCTTTTCCCCTCGTTAGGGGGACAATGTTGCGCGCGTCCGCTGATGACGGCTCTGATTGCGGCCGGATGTTGATCGAACGCGCGGGATAATCCTTTTATTCAGCGCAAATTAACGCGCGAAGCTGTCAGCCCGCGCGCCCACCCGCCGGAGGCCTCGCAGCCTCGGGGTGGGGGCATGCAGGGACGGGCGAGATGGCACTTGTGTGGCGGTTGCCGTCGCAAGAGATATGTGAGGGATAGTCTTCGAGTTCTTACTTCAGTTCCATGATGTTAATTACCTTTATTGTATTAATTAGTTGGTTGGTTAGTGATTCCGGGCGGGTCAGCAGCTAACGGTCATTAGTCCCGTAAGTGAAGTGCATGTTTTTTCCCCGCTGGAGATGGCGGTGATCTTCCCCCGCTGGATGGCGAGATCCGGCGCCGACCTACCGTCGGCTACGGGGGTTCCCTTCTAACCAGGACTCTCCCACCAGCGGGGCACCGCCCCAGCCGGGAGACGCTCTAAGCTCCCGACCGGTCTCCCGGAATATGTGGTAGTGTAGTGCATGTCAGTGTATGTGTGTGTGTGTGTGTGTGTGTGTGTGTGTGTGTGTGTAAGGGGAGAGGATAGGAGGAAGGAAGAGGAAGGACAGATCGCGCGCAGTCCGTGGCCCGTTTAGTAGGGTACTGCTCCGGCATTCGCCTGGTGTTGATTGGAGAAACGGAAAACTACCGATCAGAGCAGCCGGCCGCTAGAATTCTCCACCAGACTGCGACTGAATTCGACCTAGCTGAAAAGCTACTGTCGAAAATCCTGCCGCCGTGGGGAGTGGGAACCTAGGACCTCCCGGTCAGAGGCGCTGCACTGAAATCAGTTGATGCACTAAGCTACCGCTCCCGGTTGTACTACTTACATATGCGGGCAGCGTTGGTGTGTGTTGATGCGAATACACAACAGAGACAAAATACTTGAAGGTTCTCGGTTCAAGTCCTAAGAAGGAAGGTTTTCCACATCTTGTTATGCTACCGCCTGGGAGTGAATTCTGATTCTCATTCCGCCGATCGATCGCCTCCATGGATGCATAGGAATGCAAAGGCTTAGAAACCCCATGCATTCTTCCTTTTCCCCCTCATTCCTTAGGCAACATGATACCCCTCCACTCTACATCACCGACACTATTTTCAATAGTTGATAATTAATAATAGTTTTAATAGTTAAGCTGATAGTCAGGACAGGGGATGCGGGGAGAGTAAATGCCATTGGTAGACAACCTTGACATCACAGCTCCAAATCCCTGTCTCGCAACGCGACCGGCCATGGCTCGCGGGCGACAGTCGGCGCGCGGCAGAGCGACACCTGCCACGTGCTCTGGTAAACAGCGCGGGGCATGGAGGGGGTGGGGGTGGAAGAGGGGAGAGGGAAGGGTGGGGAGGGAGCGGCTGCACGCGCAGAAGCTCTCGGTGCGGAAATCCCATCAATTTCGCCGCCGCCATTCTTCATCCCGCGCTAATGAAAGGCCTGAGGGCGCGGCCGGGGGCGAGAGCTGCAGGCGGGGTGCAACGCAGACGGGGATGAAGACACCGTGGGGGGAAGGTAAAGACTCGCGATGGATTGGCGGAGAGGCTCAAAGCGCCATCGCACGCGTAATCACACGTACTATAAGGGAGAAGAAACACTTTATGCATTGATGCCATTTCCGCCCCTATTTGATAACGCGTATTTCAGGTTTTGTTTCCTTCATTTGATTTATGTTTGTCAAAGAGCAGTAAAAACTGTAGGTGACATGTAGAGGAGACATTTAATGTAGGGAAGTTTTTCTTGATCTCCAGAATTCCTATCCTTTTATTTTAACACATGTAGTTGAATAATGAATGAAGAGGAGACAGTCAATTTAGGGAGGTTTTCTTGATCTCCAGAATTCCTATCCCTTTATTTTAACACATGTCGTTGAATAATGAATGAAGAATTGTTGTAATGTACATACGTTACAATACAATACTGCAATACATTTAATAATGTTATTCCAGTTCTCCGGAAGACTGTTATTGATATATTATTCAATTTATTGTAGTGGTACACGAGAGTCTTGTATTTGTTGTTCTAGAGCATTGGGGAGCCCTACTGTTCGGAAAACTATTTTGCGTGGTTTTGTTCAGCAGCACTTCTACCGCTGCATGCCCCTAGTTGCTAACAACATATTGCTAACTTACATCCCCGGCTGTACTTCTTCCACCAGTAGCAAGAGAGGAGCTCAACAAAAATATAGTAAAGCAATCTTTTGCAAGTGATCCTATTTAGACAAGTATTTGAAGTTTCTACTGCGTGTGTAAGGATCGGGATATCGACATATCGTAAGCCGAAAAATTATAGATCACTGTAATTGTAGATCATGTTTCCAATACTGTTTACCAAGAAATACGTGTCGCAATGCGCACTGCGTCAGTTAATTCATCGCGGCCGTTCGCGTTGCTAATACTGATATTGCACAGAGCATTCAGATCACAAGACGCCTTATTGCAAGCAAGATGGATTGATCATTATCTTCAAAAGGCCAGTTCTCGTCTGTGTTGCAGTTTTCTATTGTTTTCATCGTACGAAAACATCAGGACCAGCCCTCTCATTTACCACGCTTTTGTAGTACTATGCTATTGGCCGTCCTCATGTTCCCTTCTGGCTTGGTATTGCATGGCAAATATACCAAAAAAGTCTCCATTTTGAGTGAAAGTTTCCGGGCTGGAAGGCCGTGGTTCAGTTGGCAATGAAGAGCCAAACGTTTCGTCCACGTCTGCGGTGGACGTCTTCAGTGGCGGCAGCGTCGTCGGGGTAGTCTCCGGGTCGGCGGCTTGCTCTCAGTCGCTAACCAGCCGCCGACCCGGAGACTACCCCGACGACGCTGCCGCCACTAAAGATGTCCGCCGCAGACGTGGACGAAACGTTTGGCTCTTCAATGCCAACTGAACCACGGCCTACCAGCCCGGAAACTTTCACTCATTTGACTCTGGCCGTGAAAGCCTACGATGCTATGTAAAGTCTCCATTATTAGATACAAGTGTATGTTTCAAACAAGATATTTTACATTACGTAGTTAAGATACTAATTTGTGAAACTATTTAACACAAAAGTGTAGGGAGATGAAAACAGACAATGTCACGTTAAGAAGTCGAATTGAAGAAAGAGAGTGAACAAAACATAACACGTACAAATCAAAATAGAAAGGAGAGAAAAGCTAAACGAAAACATTTCCTGTGTCAGTACTGAGTGAAGATCCTCCGGTAAAGGTGAACGTACACGCCAGGATATTGGTGAGCACGGCAGCCGCCGTGAAGGCAGAGCTGCAGAGCGTGGCGTGGCGGGAGGCGCGCTCCCTGTCGTGGAAGCGCCGGAAATGCCGTCGCTCCCAGATTCCGCGCGCCAGCTACCGTTTTGTTTCGTCCAAAACGACGCGCGATCTCCTGGTAATAATTTCTGGCTTTGTGCAGCACGGGCAGAGGGGAAATGAAACATATTAAAAGATCATGGCGTTTAGGCTCCTTTGTTTGTTGCGTGAGATAGGAAAATTGAATAAAGGGACTTTAAGCGCCACGTTAATGTCACGCCCCTTTTGTGAAAGCTTGCAAGAGCAGGCTGCGACGGGTAACTTTTTCATATAAAATAGGTACGAGTACCTACACCAAGGATCTCAGAGATGGATGGATATTAATTTTTGCGATATTAGGTAGCAAGGAATTAACTCCAAAGACGATCAAGAATTTGTCATTCGAAAAAAATCTCTAAGGGTAATTCACATCGCTCACATCTGTAACGATAATTCAGTGTCATCTTTTACTCTCACCTCTGCTACCTACTCCGCTTCCGTCGTTGCCACTGCTATCGCTCTGGCCACAACCGCCGCCCTCTGTATCATCATCCTTCTCCCCGCCACGGCGTTAGCACCACTGTTGCCACTACCACCGACTTTACTACAAACTCCGGCCCCTTTGTCGGCATCGTTTACGCTACCACAGCCTCTACCATCGCCGTTGCTACCTACAACGCATTCTCCACCACCCTTGTCACCATCTCTCATGCTGTCTAATCTTTCCCTATTGCCTCTGCTGCCTGCGCCGGCTCCGTCGCTGTCACCGCCGCCGCCATTCCCACAACGTCCACCCTTTTCCAACTCTCCACCCACGGCAAATCCCGGCTTTTACCATCTTCACCGCCGGAGCCACCGTTGTCACAGACGCCGAGGCTCCACTGTTCCCGCTTAAGCCAGAATCGCCCTTACCACAACCACCGCCCTCTTCATCATCACCCTCCCCACCATCACAGCATTAGCCAGTTGCCGCTGCCGCCGACTTTACCGGCTCCTCTGTCACCATTGTCCACGCCACCGCCCACCTCACCCACGCCGTCGCTCCACCGCTCCCGCCCAAGCCCCCCCCCCGGCAGGGCTGTTTTGGTCGCGCGTCGGCAGAGCGCGTCTGCCTGTTCCGGGCGCAAGTTGCCGTGGGCGGGTCGCGCTAATGAACCCGCAGGGAGGCAGGGCGAGGGGCCGCCCCCTCCCCCGCAGCTCGCCTTA
Organism: Teleogryllus occipitalis; assembly: GCA_011170035.1. Taxonomy (NCBI): domain Eukaryota; kingdom Metazoa; phylum Arthropoda; class Insecta; order Orthoptera; family Gryllidae; genus Teleogryllus; species Teleogryllus occipitalis. The sequence continues at coordinate 85,112 of BLKR01009174.1, forward strand.
ACTCGGCGAGAAGTCCGCTCCGCAGCGCGATAGAGGCCGCGGGGCGGGGCGGGGCGGAAGGGAGGGAGCAGACGCGACGGTTCACGCAGGTGACGAACGTGGAAGCGCTTTCTCGCCAGGAGGGTTGCGCATTATAAACTTCGCGAGGAAACGCGCTGGATACCACATTGATACAGAGGCTTGATTTTGATGTTGATGGCGACAATGTTGTCAATATGCTATAGCATTTGCTTCAGAACGGTTCGTCTGGCGCCTGTCGTACAGAGCACACCAAAAAGGTTCTAACAGAATTAGCACGTAGGATAATACACAATGTGGCATAACGTTTATACACGTAACATCACCCTTGTAAATAAGAAAACGAAGTTAATGAGTGTTTCTGAACTGAGATGAAAGTTTTGGTTATAAGAAATATAGTCGAAGAATCGTCTGAAAAAGCGAAAAGCAATCGCAGTTCCTACACAAAAATTTATACAGATTTTATCCGTTTTTCTGTATCTGTTTTCCCCGCAAGACACCGAAGACTTCTCTACAGTATAAGTCTGTGCATACTACATTGTGTCGTATGTTCCACGGTTATTGCAGACAAGAGCCGTGTGACTGGTAAAATCAGACTCTTCTTGGCTAATGTCCAACCGGCAAGAAAAATCCCAACCTACATTGTCAAATTTTGAACTCTGACATAACTTCTACATTGTACCCTGCGCCATGATGACATGTGCAGTTTATTTCGTGTTGATTCTCATTTCACATAGGTCATTAGCAATGGTATGTTCAAAACTTATTTAAAATTTTACCACTGGTTTTCGATTGGTAAAATAATTTTGTGACAGATTATTAGTAGAGCTGTCAGGTAGTGTCTTAGATACAATTTTTTGCTCTCAGAGGAGTCGGCAGAATGAATCTGCTTTGCCCATTGTGAGAGAGAACAGCAATGATTTGAAACAGAACCATAATATGTATAATAAATAAGTAGAATCGGAAGAGTATATTTGTACGTAATACATTAATTTTATGAGATAGTTTATTAATGTACATTCACAGCCCATTCCAATCTACGATTGAATAAATTACCTCAGAGGACGAAGCCGAAATCATATTAAAAAATACAAAGAGTGAGTGCGAACTCTGAACTGTGGCGTAAGGAGGGCGGTGGCAATAGCGGAGCGGGCGAGAGGGGGCGAGCGCGGGGTAGGGGCGAGGGCGAGAGCGAGAGGGAGAGCGAGAGTGAGGGCGAGGGCGAGAGCGAGGGTGAGAGCGAGGCCGAGGGCGAGGGCGAAGGCGAAGGAGAAGGCGAGGGCGAGAATGAGGGCGAGAGCGAGAGCGAGGGTGAGAGCGAGGCCGAGGGCGAGGACGAAGACGAAGGCGAAGGAGAAGGCGAGGGCGAGAATGAGGGCGAGGGCGAGAGCGAGGGCGAGGGCGAGGAAGATGGCGAGAGCGAGGGCGAGGGCGGGAACGAAGGAGTGGCGGGGACGAGGGCGGGGCGGGGCGGGGCGGGCCCGGGGCGGGGCGGGGCGGGGCGAGCCCGGGGCGGGGCGGGGCGGGACGAGGGCGAGGGTGAGGGCGAGGGCGAGGGCGAGGGCGAGGGCGAGGGCGAGGGCGATGGCGAGGGCGATGGCGATGGCGAGGGCAATGGCGAGGGTAATGGCGAGGGCGATGATGAGGGCGAGAGCGAGGGCGATGGAGGGGCGGGGGCGATGACGGGGCGGGGCGGGGCGGGCGAGGGCGAGGGCGATGTCGCGCACTTGGGCGCCTGCGGGCGCCGCGTCCGCGAACACACCTCCGCACTCCGCCGCCGGCCGCGCGCCCCTCCGCGCCGCACCGCCGGAACTTCCGGCGAGGAGTGCCTCAAGCGCCCTCGATCCGCTGCGGGAAGTTGCGGAGTCTGCGGTGAACTCCCCGAATGACGAGCTATTTCGCTTCCGAGGGATCCAGATTGGCTGCTTAACTACAGATTTATGCTGCGAAGTTTTGAGGAATTTTGTTCATCCTGGCTATATTAAATAACGGCGATCAAATATTTTGCAATGCAATTGGTCGTAAAATTAAGAACGGGTTGTAACAACGAATTATCATCGTATGATTTTACTACTTTATAGGTTGAGGTGGAACTTTTCGAGATATTATTCTTTGCAAGAACTGTTATGAGTTAGTCGGTTTAGCAACCCAAATGTGAAGATATTTTACATTCGAAAAAAAACAACAGATTCGCTGTTTTTCTACACTGTCGCTATGAACAGATTTGAGAAGGTTCGACACTATTCTTTCTCTCTTTGTCGAAATACGCTGCAGTGAATTAAAATGTATATTTGGGGACGAAGTACAACCAGGGATAGCTTTCTCATATCTTTTGTTGGATTGGTGATTCCCGACACATCAAGAGCTTAGGTCATTAGTCCCATAAGTGTAGCTCATGTTTTGTTCCGGAAGGTGGCGGGATCTTTCCCCGTCGAATGACGAGATTCGGCGCCGGCCTACTTCGGCTTGCGGTTGTTCCCCAACCAGATACCTTCCACCAGCGGGGCACCGTCTCACTCGGGACAAGCTCTAGTTGCCGACTGGTCATCGGGTCTCCGGCGATTACATGTGTGCTAATGTAGTGCTTGTAAGTAAGGAGTGAAGATATGACAAGGAAAAGGAAGGAAATATCATGCGCAGTCTAAGGCGTGTTTGTTAGGGAGCTGTTCCGACATTCTCTGTGTACACTTTAGTAATAATTGTGAATATTATCTACCTTGAAGTGAAATTTCGGTTCCAGGGCGTTAAATTGGTTTCTTTCTACTTCTTGCCTCGCGTCTTGAATTATTATCGTCTTCCTCAGAGGTTGCTCTAGGAAGCGGTAGCAACTGAACCGGAAGTCACGCCGTGGTTGGCACCGCCCCAGAGGCCACAATTTCACACGGCCACCTCCGAATTCTCGCCTCCGCCCTTATTCTAGCGACTTATACCGCATCATTTTCTTCATCTCATCATAATCGCTTTTCTGTGGGTTTTCAAACACTCCCAGACCCACTATCTTCAACCATCGCTTTGAAAATTGTCAACATAGTTGTCTAAACATTTCACGATCATCTAATCCACTGACGTCCACTTTCTTCCTGGGAATACCTCTTCCGCCTCGCCTCTTTCAATGCCTCAGTCCCCTGCTCACCGTTCTTAACATTCGATATCATGAAGCAGTTTTATTAAAGCGAGTGGCGTGTTTTTAATTTCCTTCGTTAAATCCAATTCTACTCATTTACGAAGGCTTGCTTATGTGTCGTTGGCTAAAGTTTAGAAACATTTATCTAAAAAATTACAACTTTTCAGGAGAGAGAAAAAATGTTGCGAAGCTTCCTTTACAATTTAAAAAAATGTGCCCAATTTCCGCCATTGTAACAAATTTCCTGTTAATTTCTAAAACACGTGTCGTTAGAATTCGGTAGCTCATATTTTTCGGATAACATTAACTCATAACGACCAAATTTTGAGATACGAGTTAAAATTTATCTATCCGTATGTAAATTGTTATTTAATGTAAGCCACTACTCACCTTTCTTTCCCTAATATCCCATTATTTTACCCCTTCCATAGCAAACTCTGAAGCAAACACCTCGTCTCAGGAAGACGACCGTTGGAGTGGAGAGATTGGTCTCGTACGTGTCAGCGCCATATTTAATTTGCTCCACGTGTATTTCCGCGCAATGAGGCCGTCACTTCCACGGCCACCACGATTACCTCGCACCGTTCGCCTTGCGCTACCGCCGCGCCGAGCCATGCATTGGGTCATTCCGCTTGACCGCCTCTCCATTCGCGCCCCGCCCCACCCCGCGCTTCCCTACTGCCCTTCGGCCCCGCCGCTCCTCACACCACACCCCTTTCCGTTCCACCTTGCCCCGCCCTGCTACGTCACATCCCTCCCCACCCCATTCGATTCGTCTCCTCTAGATCCGGGACGAGACTTGGTCCGGAACGAGACCTTCTCCACCTCGTCCAGCCTCACCTGCTCTGCCACATCAACTTCGTCCCTCTCTCCCTCGTCCCGCCTCACCCATTCACCTCGTCCCACTCCTTTCCGTCTCATCTGATCAACCTCCTCCCACTTGATACACACGGTCTTCGACCTACCTCATCCCACCCCTCTCCGCCCAGTCCCATCTAGTCCCCGCTTCGCCCATTCCAGTCCCAGTCCTTCTCGTCTCCAACAGCTTCCTTGCGTGTCACACCGCCCCACTCCACCGGCGTTCTCTCCACGCCGCCCCGTTCCGCCGTTTGCCTCCGCACCTCCGCGCCGCCTGCGGTGGCCGGCTCCATTTTTCAGCGGTGGCAGCGCCGCGCGCAGGTCGCCGCATAATGCGGAGCGGGGGCGGGGGCGGAGACGGGGGCGGTGGGGGCGGGGGCGGCTGACCTGCTATCGCCGCGCGCAGCCGGCGCGTGCGCTCCACTAGAGGGCGAAATGCGCGGGCAGCCCGCCAGGCGGCGCCAGCGGTGGCCACGCTGCACCCTCCCCAGGGCGAAGGGCGAAATGGACACGAAATTCGCAGTTCAGGCTCTTAAGTCGTGTTAAAATGTAAGTTTAAAATTTTCAAGAAGTGAACGATTTGAATGAACTTGAAAATAAATGCGTCGCACCTAATTAATCGTTTTCTATTTCTGAATGTACGATATGGACCAAGCATTTACAGATCCAATAAGAACCACACCCCTTTCCGCTCCAAATAAGCAAGAAACTTCATTTAAAACTCAAATTGGAGCGAGACCACTCCTCAACTTCAGTTGAGAGTATCTCATGCGAAAATTCATCTACTATAGTTCATCTTTAATCTACATTTTTGGAGTACCACATTCCCAACTTCAGTGGCCGGATAACTCTTTCTTTAGCCCATTGTGCCAAGGAGTCCTATCCATATAATCAACAAGCACAATACCAGATATCATGCCAGTTGTAGTATGATTTATCATTTTTAGACATTAGAGTGTCCTTCCTTAGGTCCACTTGACAGATCCGCCCACCCTACGTCAATAGAGTACTCAATCCACATTTTCAGTTGTCTGGGTTACCCAACTACATATGACTCTTGAATACTATCCACCTCAGCGGTTGTCGGAAAACTCCAGTAGTAGACTCAAAGAAGATCCGTTGGAGTATGCTGCCCTTCCCCAGAACTCAACATTTTATTCAAAACACTTGCAACATATTGTCTGCATAACATTCCAAATTCGAACATTTCTTCAAATCTCAGCTAACAAAAAAAAAAAAAAAAAAACTAGTAATGTTAAAACAGTACGTACTTTCTCCGCCGTATTTTCACACAAAATTACGCGAAAAGTACGGAAAAGGAAAAATTATCCATGGTCTTATTTCGAAATGTATCTTTAAGGACCAGATTTCATAAACAAAAACAATCTCTATCTTTAATATTTTAGTTCTTGAAAGACGCCGAAAAAAAATTGCAATTTTCGAAAAGTCAGGGTTTTTAACGAACATGAAATCTGCTCCATTCTCTTAAATGTCCTTCACACTATCTAACAACAAAATTTAATGAAAAGATGAAGCAATTTTTTTTTTTAATTTTGAGGGTGTCCCACGGGCTTTATGTATGGTTTGTCCCAAAATTGAAATATCGATTTAAAATTCAAGGGGCTGCGACATCAACAAGAGCATTTGGAAAATATCAAGTTTGGAAAAAATCGGCAACACTGTTTAGCCGCTAGCGTTGTTCACAGACAAATAGACATTGTGCTGTCATTCGATTTTTTCTTATCAAGGACCCACAAAACATGGTTTCTGGCAACATCACGAGTTAGAAGAGCTTTTCTAAATTTAGCAATTGGATTTATCCACTTTTTCTTTACCTGTGACCTGCAATAAGAGCCTTTCTGCCGAAAATTTCCTGTTTTTTGCATAGCATTACATAATTTTCTCTCTACTCCATAGGGAGAAAGTAATATTTATGATTTGATGAAAACGTTTTTGCAGGGGAGTCCGATCTGATAACGTCTCATCTTGAACTGCTTTGTTGATCTCCGCAAAAGTCCATCCAGGTGTGCAGTTGTCAAGTGCACCATCCACGTACGCAGTCGTGCGAGGTCACGCGGGCGGTGGACCCCCCCCCTCCATATCCCTGGCGAGGCGGTCATTTGTTTTCTTTCTGGGGCAGTACAATCGGCGGGCACGCCGTAGCCCTGCTTGGCTTTAGCGGCAGAAGGGCGGGGAGGGGGGTTATAATCTATCTAAAGCTAATCTTACAACCACCTTACAGCTAGCATGCTTTAACTAACCTATTTACAAAATGGCGTTTTGATGATTTCCTTAGGTCTCGAAAAAATGTATTACTTATAAATGACGCATTTTAGATTGAACTTTTTCTTCTTGTTCTTCTAATTGTTATTATTATTATTATTATTATTATTATTATTATTATTATTATTATTATTATTATTATTTACATTCCAATTCTGACACCGATTAGCACTACGTACACTGATCATGCATTGCATTCATTCACTCATTTATATCAACAGGATTTATTCACTTTTTCGTCATCAGCGCCCGGCAATAAGAGTTTTTCTATCGAAAATTTGCAGATTTTGAGGCACGATTACATAACTTTCTCTTCACGCGAAGTAAGTGCAAGAAAGTAACGATCCTGGTGAGTCACACCAGTTCCCGCGACGCACGCTCTCAATATTCGTGCGTATTCCAACGACTGGATTCCGCCGCTGAGGAGCGCGAAGCCACACATTCGTTGCGGTAATTTCACGAGTGGCGGCAAGGCAAGGAAATGAACAGCGCCAGACGCCGACAGCGATACAGCAAACGGCGCGCGGAGTTTTCCCGGAACAGCGCAGAACCCGGCAGAGCTCCGCCTTCTATTCCTGTCCCCGCGCCGCGACCCACATCGCGCGCCCGCCGCCCCCGCTGCGCCGAGCTGCTGCTGCTGCTGCTGGGGAATTTCCAGGAACGCCGCTGGGTGGCGAGCCGCGAATTACATCGATTTGCCCTGGTATAATGGGGCTGGAGTTGGTTCTTCTCACCCGATGCGATTCGTACACACTTTCGCAGTAACAATTCACAAACAAAAACTGGATGCTCAAAAAGGTGTTTATCTGTGGTCGTGCGAGGAACATTTCTTGATATACTGCCCAGTGGAATACTGACCCATTTTAAGAAAACACATTAATAATTATTGTATACAGTATATATAATGAATATTAACATACCGTATTTGAATACAATATGAAATTCATACATAATTTATAATCACACATAAATCTGTGTGCAAGGTGGTGTGATGCGAACACGAAAACTCTGTGAGTGCGTCGGAACGTGAACCTGCCAAATCCACTGCACGACAAGTTGCCGACAATCAGGGGCAGATCGCTTGAGTAACTTCCTTATGAACCATTCCACGTCAATCGACACATTTTTTAAAATGTACGATATTTTTTTCTTAAATCTACACATAAAAAAAGAGACACGTGTTTTTTTTATTTGCCTCAAGATTGATTATTTGTGTAGTTATGCCAATATTAAATTTTGGAATTTACGCGTACACCGCAAAATATGATTGGTTGATGGTCCGAATGTAACATAAAACTTCCTGGTTTGTTTCATTTAATACTTCGATATATGCAATTTATTCCTCTGTAAATTACTTTCACAAAATATAAATATTTCATTCAATAATTGTAATTACTTTTAAAAAATAAAAATTTCTGCATGAACTCGCTCAGATGAAAATTTGAAAAAATATAGGCGTACTTCTCATTCAGTTTCCTACAAAATACAGCAAGAAAAAAGTGGGCACTGAACTCGTACAGATGTAAAAAAATCTATTGTAAGTATGTAGGCGCGCGCTTCATGCTCCTGCACTAACGAATTGTGTTGGATCAATCTTTGATATAAGTGCCGTAAAAGAATAAAAAGAATGACCTCTGCCTGATGAGGGTTTGAAGAAATATTAGTAACTCATATGTTCTCTTTGCCTCCAAAACGGTTGGATGACAACGAAACGAATTCTACCACTGCTGTTCCTCGTGTCAGCGAAACGAATTTTACTGCTGAGTCTCTTTGCGTCCTAGGAATGGGGTGCCCTCCTGATCTTGCTCGTGAAATACAACATACCACTTGTCAAGGGGCTGAGTAAATTTTTCAGAGGATCAGTCGCAATACGCATCTTTTAAAGAGAAGTGTGTTGGAGTTTGTTCTATGTATTGTGCATACACAGTGCAATATGAGTGACAATCACCGTATGAGACACGACAGCGAAATGAATGTGGAGAAGATAAACAAGAGTTCAATAGGAGATAGTCAAGAAAAGAAAATTGCAAAAAAATTGTATCCCTTAGTTCATTATGCAATAAACGTAATCATGCAATAATAAAGTTAGATAAAAATAAAAATACACGTGTTAACATATTTCGTCCATAAAATAAATATAAAAAATTAGAAAATAATCAAGAATATGAAGGTCAAATTTTGGGCTTTTTTGTCCGTTTTTGACGTGGAATGGTCTTATACGAGATTTTCCACCACATTCCATTGGCAGAAACAAATCATCATCAAGACCCCGTACATGCTTGAGAAAGTTCCATTCCATTCCATTTTGAATATTCTACACTATTTTTTGTAATAGGTGGGGTAATTTATTACTTCAATTCAAATTATGTTTCCATCCTCCACAGAAATAAATAATTTTCAGTTCTAATAAATGCAAACTTATTATGGCAAATTTATATTTAATTGAATGTTGTTGAATTGCGGCGTCTTGTTCTAAACTAAACTTTATCATTATATGATCTTGTTAAACGTTCCTAATCATATCTTTAAAGGTGTAAACAATTACAAAACTGGTGTGTCTTCGAAAATCAAATATTCAAATTTATAATGCGAAAATTCCTTTCTTCACACCTTTACCAAGTTCAATGCATTTATTCTATAACAATTCGCTTTGCTAAGACAAAGTTACACACTGCTTAACATCCTCTTCAATAGCATGGGCAAAATCAAAACAAATATTCAATAACAATAAGAAAATTGTACGGCAAAGCACGGTATTATTAGCATTTGATTACCTTGATCAGCCTCCTACATTTCTTTGACTTGAGCTCCTCCCAATAACATAAATCTGTCTGCAACTACGGTAACTTGTTTGATCCATCAGCTTTAAAACGGATACTGAAAGACATCGCAAGTCGCGATGGCGCAGCGGCACGATTTAGAGTAGATTTACATCACTCACAAAACGTGACTGCAGATCCGCTGCCCCTTTCTCCTGAGCGGGTCAGGTCCCTCTGCTGGCACTTCCTTGTCTCCCTGTGACTGAAAATATTCATAAATTGACTTCGTGACTTGATTGCATGATGAAGAAAGTAGAGTGTCTTCGATGTTTTTTTAATGTCCTGTTTCGTCAGACGTTACCTTCACAACTCTATCATGAGGAAGCTGTTTTCAGAGCAATTCAAAAACGTATTACGTTCATTAGTTTATAGTATTGTATTTTTTTTTCAGTTACCACTATTTTCACTTAAAAGAAAACGATAATTTTCGTTAATACGTGAAATGTATTTTGCACATTACGACACAGTATTAAAAAAAAAACTTTTTACAAACATACAATGAAAAACAACTGACACACATTCGTAATTGGTGGCACTTCAACAATTAAAAATTTAACATCTACGAGGAATTTTTGAAAATAATGTATCATTCAGATGAAAGAATTGATGATTACTGAAAAATACTCAATTCTACACAATGTGTATATCATTCAAAGGAATACACTTTTTTATTTTGTAAACATTTAAATTAGTTTAACTATTTTACAATTAAAACTGTAAATAACAAATATGCTCCACGAAACTATATAGTCTTAATTCACGTTCATTGTAGTTCATTAAGTAAAATGATATTATTTCCATGCATATTTTAATTCTCTGAAATGTGCGTTCCTATTGAAACATTAATGTGAAATATTTTTCATTATTTTTTTAGGATTTGAGTCTCTTCTGGAGTCCGTACATTCGTCTGCCAAAGCACATTGTGCATTCACACTCCTGAATTCATTTTATTCGCTTAATACCTTGCTTTTCTTGTCGTTTTTCTCAAACTCATGCTTTCTTCTAATTACCTCGATCCTTCCTCCTTGCTCCTACCCCTCCTACACCTTCCTTCTTGCTCATGACCCGCACTCTTTTCTCTCTCATTCCGCGCTACTCTTCCCCGCATTCACGAGCACATACCCCGCGCGCTCTCGTAAAGCAGGCACCTGCTCTACGCACAGCGACCTCTTCCGCCCAGCGGCCTTTCTCATCGCGGGGGCGGTGGAGGGGCGGCGTCGATGCATCGGGGACGGCGAAGACTAAATGGCAGCGATGGTGTCGGTGACTGTCGGTGTCGGTGACACTGTGAGAGGCAGTGACGAGGATTGATTGATTGATTGATTGATTGATTCATTGATTGATTTTCTCGTATTTCCGGGCGCGTCAACTGCTTCGATCATTATTCCCGTTAGTGTAGTGCATGTTTTTTCTCGGGAGATGGCGGTGATCTTCCCCTGCTGGATGGCGAGATCCGGCACCGAGATACCGTCGGCTAGTGGGGTATCCCCCTAACCAGGACTCTCCCACCAGCGGGGCACCGCCCCCGCCGGGACAAGCTCTAAGCTCCCGACCGGACTCCCGAAATATGTAGTAGTGTAGTGCATGTTAGTGTAAGTGTGTGTGTGTAAGAGAAGAGGATAGAACAAGGAATGGGAAGGACAGATCGCGCGCGGTCCGTGGCCCGTTTGGTAGGGTACTGCTCCGGCATTCACCTGGTGTTGATCGGAAAAAACACGGAAAACTACCGATCAGAGCAGCCGGCCGCTAGAATTCTCCTCCAGACAGCAGCTGAATTCGACCTAGCTGACAAGGTAGTGTCGAAAATCCTGCCGCCGTGGGGAGTGTAACCTAGGACCTCCCTGTCAGAGGCGCTGCAGTGACATCAGTTGATGCACTGAGCTTCCGCTACCGGTAGTGACGAGGACATTTTCGGTAATTGTGTCATTGTGGATATTGGTGACGACAGTGTCCGCGTCAGTATCGGTGACTGTAAGTGTTGGTGACAGGCGTCTACGACCATCGGTGTTGGTGACGTGTCAGTGAAGGTGGCTGAGAGAGGGTAGGTATAGTTGGAGTGGTAACGACGATTGTGAATGGAGACGGCGTCTGCAAGGCAGTGCTGGCTCGCACATCGTGGCTGTCATAGCCCGGATATCGTCCTTGTGAGGCAAATTCCATGAAGGCTGATTAAAATACGAAAGAATTCTTCAAAATCCGAAACATGCCATCGGGTGGTTGATGTGCTGGAAAGGTGATGACAGAATAAATAATTTACGTAATTTCATCCTTATCAACGTTTTTATTCAATTACTTTAAATCTTAACTGGCTTAGGTGGATCAGGGCATTAATATTTTTTGTCACTGCGGTCCTCTAATGTATCCGGTACCCGGACGAGTCCCGGCAATAGCAAGATTTTCAGCACTAGCTAGATAGCTCGGACGAGTTCACTCGCTGTCCGGAGGAGAATTGTATCGGGCAGATGCTCTAAACGATGTTTTCCATGGTTTCTCCGATCAACACCCGGTCAATGCCGGAGCAGTACCCTAACAAACAAGCAACGCACTGCGCACGATCTTTCCGACACACTCGTCATTACACATACATGCACTACACTACCACACATGTCAGGAGAGCAGCCGGGATCTTAGAGCTTGTCCTGGCTGGGGTGGTGCTCCGCTGGTGGGAGATATCTGGTTGGGAGAACCTTACAAGCCGACGTGTAGCCCGGTGCCGGATCTCGCTATCCAGCGGGAGGTCACCGTCACCTCCCGCCATAAAATTATGCATTAGATTGATTAGATATTCCGAGCGCAACAACTGCTAAGATCATTAGTCTCGTAAGTAGAGTATGTTTTCATCGCGGGAGGTGATATTCCCCCTCTTTGTGGTGAAATTCGACGCCGACTTTCGTCGGCTTGCGACGATTTTCCCCAACCAGGTGTCTCCCACCAACGACACTCCGCCCTATCCGGGGCAATCTCTAAGCTCCAGTCTGGTCTTTGGACAAATGTGATAGCGTAATGCATGTGAGTGGAAGTGTGTGTATGCAAGGGATGAGGATAAGACAAGGAAGAGAAAGGAAAAATCGCAAGTGGTCCGTGACCCGTTTGTTGCGGTATTGCTACGGCATTCGCCTAGAGTTGATCGGAGACACCATGGAAAACTAGCGATCGGAGCAGCTGTCCGCTAGAATTCTCCAGACATCGGCTAAACTCGAACTAGCAAGTACATAAAATCCTACCACCGTCTGGATGCGAACCCTAGGACCTCCCGGTCAGACGCAGTGCAGTAGTATCAGTAGCTGCCCTGATCTAGCGTTGCCAGTAACATGCACAAGACTTCGAGAAGTAATGACCTTAGTAGTTGACACGCCTTGGAACACTAATCAATCAAATTCTTGACTACAAAGTGTCAGATTCAAATAGTTCCTAACAGTTGGTATCATATGTCAGTGATGATGATTAAAATTAAAGCGAATTCAGCGGAATTCCAGCTAACTAAATAGGTACGATAAACAATTTGCTTTATAATCCACGACCTCTCCGAATTTCCGCACATTCTCAAAGAAATTTAGTTAGGTCTGTGTTATGGTGCATCTACTAACGTTGGGAGAGAATTATATTAAAGAGTGGGTCAAAAGAGTCGGTTGATCCCGAGAGAGCTGTTCGTCTGCCTTAATCAAGGGGCCGATCAAATAATCGCTGCAATATCTCTGGCCGCAATTTCGTCGACTTCCGACGACGTGCTTGCGCTGGAGGTGCTCCCCTGACCCCGGCGGGGCCATCTGCGGCCCGAAGTGGCCAGGTCCGCCTCGAGGCGCGCATGCATTATGCAACGGCGCGTCCCCCGCCGGGGATCGATCCCCGGCCGACCGGCAAATCTCCTCCTCGCGGGTGGCGAAGGCGCCGGGGCGTGGGAGCGCGCGAGGTGAAAGCTCGAGCGGTCGCGCCATTGCACGCCTCGCCCTGCCCCCATCCCCCACCCCACCCCCCGCAGACACCTACCCGACTCTCGAGGTCGATTGCGCTTTAGGGATACGCATTTAGCACGAGCGGTTCACGCATTTAGCACCGCAGACAGGACGCGTTGCCAGTGCATTTACATTGTGTTAACTCACGAAGTCTTACTAGGTTTTCTGGGCAACTAGCTAATGCTGGCGGCGGCAGGATTTTCAACATTAGCTTTTCAGCTAGGTCGAATTCAGTCGCTGCCTGGAGAAGAATTCTAGAGGCCGGCTGCTCTGATCGATAGTTTTCCGTGGTTTCTCCGGTCAACACCAAGCGAATGCCGGAGCAGTACCCTACCGAACGGGCCACAAACCGCGCGCGATCTTTCCTTCCTCTTCCTTGTCCTATCCTCACTCCTTACAAATATACTTACACTAACATGCACTACACTATCACACATGCCTGGAGACTGGTCGGGGACTTAGAACTTATTTTGGCTGAGGGTGGTGCCCCGCTAGTGGGAGATACCTGGTCGTGGAAGGCCTCGCTAGTCGACGGTAGGTCGGCGTCGGATCTGGCCATCCAGGGGAGGAAGACCATCGCCATCTCCAAAGCAAAAACACGCACTACACTTACGGGACTAATGACCATAGTACGGAATCACTAACAATCAATCAGCTAATATTGGAGTCAAGTTTCGGAGTAGAGATGGAAGAGGAATTATAGACTTTGCATCAATTAAATCGGAGAAAACATTAAATTATCACTAAGACCGTTGCTGCTAATATGTCCATCAAAATCCTTAATATCTAAGCGCGTTGTTCAATTCGTTGTAGTTTTTCATCACTAATTCCGCCATTTAATCTATGTCTGCTCCCCGTTTAGTACCGCGTTAAGACTACTAAGATTTATCTAGCTCCCACCTGAACACGGCCAACACTGCAAATCCATATTCACAGAATCCGTAACTAAATATTATCAATGATTAACTATTGTTATTTTCGTGGTGTGACATCGGATGTGAAATAATACAACAAGAATATTCTCTTATTTGTTGGAAATTTCGAACGTAGGAGAACGTAAGCTGTGTTAATTTTGCTATGCACGTGATCTAGAATATTGATTTCTTTTTGAAGTAGTAATATTAATCCATTCAGTAGTCACGGAAATGTTTATTTTACATCATTGCAGTGTCGGGAACCTATCTTACACGAAGCGTTGTTTATAAATTTGTGCTAAATTGGAAATAATACGTTCAAGAGAAAGAAGGAGAAAAACGGAAAAGAATAAATCTCGGTAAATGTTCCATAAATCGAGGATGATGAATCTAACTGCGCCGAGGATAGGACGAGACGCAGAAGTGCTTTGGTTTCAGATGCGTTGCGGGAAAGGGGACTCACGTCCAGAGTGATGCCCCGAGGATTCTCAATGTTGACGCTACGTGCCCGTGACCAGTGCGCCACAGCAATGATGTAGCGAGATGTTTGCGTATAAGAGCTGTGTTACCGCATCCGTTACGACCAAATGACATACGAACCCGCGTGTTTAACTCAGAAATTCCGCATTAACTTTTGACCAAGGTATTTTGACAGATAGTATTACTTGCGAAAGTAATTGGCTTTCATCGCTTTATCGGACTATAGAAGCCATACTGAATGGTTGCAATGACGATGTATTTATACGATGTTCTATCGAGATGCCAGGAATAACCGCCGGGGATTGAATGTATTTCTGTGATTGACCTTTAAAATTTTCTTTGTTATTCGCAGCGTTTTGCTCCAGCGCACACTCGGAAGTCGTGAAGGGCGTGGTGGAAAAGGTGATCTGAGAGTGATCTCAGAAGCAGAGATGCAGAAAGGTCAGGTCAAAGATTCTCCAATATCACGTTTCCTTAATCATCTGGCACAGTGGATCGGTTAGCGCAACCGCCTTGAATGAGATCACGCAAACTCAGGGCGATCTATGATGTAATCCAACACATGTTCTTCGTAGTGGGAAATCCTTGGCAAAACATTATGTAATGGAGATTGTATAGAAAGTTTTCCTAAGTACATAAACCGAATATAAAAGCTATTTATTGGGTAAGGTATAGAATAGAAAGTAAACTCTATACTTTCCCTTCAACTATTTGAGGTGCCTATCATATATTAACAACATTTCAACAATTCACATTGGCACTGACCGTTGCTATCATTTTATTTCTAGTCCTATAACTTCCTTTAGGGTAATCACATTATACAACAGAAATACACGATATTTTATCGTAACAATTTTACATTTTAAATACTGACTCAATATATTTTTCTTCGAAACATTGCAATGTAAGGTACTTAAGCGTTTTTGAGCTTTTTAAAACCCTTTTCTGATGCTTCTAACATACTATTTTGCTGATGCTTTAATGCGTCTAAAACAGATTAGGACAAGTTTCGGACGCTGAGTGCAGACAATTAAAGATTAATATTAGATTCTGGGTAACTGAAGCTGGGAACTATATTGCTACTACTCTCAACACCAAGTTTCGTAAGTACGTAAATATCTTTTACACACGTGAACTCATTTTCGCAGATTCTTTTATTAATCCTATTCCATGAAGTTATCAATTAGCATCTAGCCATTCGTGATTATCGCGTTAGTTCTCGTACACATTCTACCAGCTAGAAAAAAGTCTACATTTTGCAGCACTCGCCGAAACAGTTGAAACACGCACCAACACTACCTCTCTTCGCTGCAGCAAGAGGCCAACCTCGCGCCGGTAAAATGGGTAACTCGATGAATGATATTTACCAGCTTACGCACGCTCGGTAGCAGGCGAAAACAAAAAGAAGGGAGGAAACACACGCGTAAATGTGTGCACGCCGCTCGAGCTGCAGCTATTTGCGCGACGACGCGCCATTCGCACTGCGTGAAATACGCACCGAGGCCAAAACGCCGCCCCACACCCCGCCCCGCCCAGCCCTGCCCTGCCCCGCCCCGCCCTGCCCCGCCCCGCTCCGCGCCGCTCTGCCCTGCCCCGCCCCGCCCTACCACGCTCCGGCCCGCCCTGCCCCGCCCCGCCCAGCCCTGTCGTCCGCAAGGCTCGGTACCTGTACGCGAAACTGCGCTCCGCATTGCTCGAATTGCGGTCCTCTCGTCTTTCTCTATTCTTCGCTTCCTTTTTATCACCCTGCGCCAAGAAAGGAGGGAAATGTTTTTCACGGTGGAATTTGTCAAAACGCCGCGCCACCGTACACCCCGGCAATGGTCCCTGCATACACATTTCTCGTCTGCATTATTGCCCTCTAACTTCAAATGAATTTTATCCTTTTCTACTTTTCTCTAAATGTTCTTCAGTTTGCTCGAGAAACGGTTATTTTTACTTTGCTGACATTGCGGCATTCCTCCAGCATTCATACGTATTCAACCAATTTCCCTATTTTGATGATTTCAAAAACAAATTAACTGTTATCGGTGTGAGAGAGATTTGGATTACTTGATAACCAAACTTAAGCATGAGCAATAAAACATGCAAATGAATGCGTTAATCAAAGGCATGGTTTTCGATAAATTTCTTTCTGAGAAGTCAAGCTGTTAATTTAAAAAATGAATTACATTGATATATTCCTTAGTTTAAATGATTCTCTTTAACTATTTTTCGTGATATCGTAGACACTACATGAACTGCTACCGTCAGCAGCACCTCTTTAGATTTCATGAATTACGTAAATATTGTACAATCTCTGCAATGTGCCAAACTCAATTACAGCATTCCAAACTTTTTTAATTTTCTTAATAGAAAGGATGGTGTTCTTAAGTCAAGGATGTCATTGAACAAAAAAATGTCATAAATATAATAGATCTGCATTTACATAATTTCGCTAACTTTTTTCCAACTTTTGTTACATTACACACATTTTTTCAACCTACCAAATCTTTCACTATAAAGTCCTGTTAATACTCGAACGTCTTAGAGGCGCAAATTGCATTATCTACACACCATTCTACTCTGCTTCCATACTGCGATTTTTACACAGTTGCGTTTGACATTTGATCAGCTGTGACGGTGCCGTTAAATCGGGATCTCACACGTCACTAGTGACGTCATTATGGTGGCGTTCAGCCTTCCGAATGAATGACACCGTAACAGTTGACTTACTTCAAACGCAGCTCTATAAAAACCACAGTATAAATCCAAAGCTTTTTCTGCACTCCACAACAAACTCACAAACTATCAGCAATGCGCCACTTAATATATTCGCACCTTACTCCAGTCACACAGCTTTTGACAATCTCACCGGACGCGTATAATTTGCTTGCGGGGATTCTCGGCCGCTGCAGCGTCGCGTCGTGTCGTGTCGTGTCGCGTCGCGTCGCGTCGCGTCGCGTCGCTTCGGTTCGCTTCGCGAGAGACCTTTGCCCCGCCCTCCCCGCCTCACGCCGCGCCACGCGTTTTTCCCGCGCTGCCGCTGTTCCGGGCGTTTTCTCCGACATCGCGCTTGTTTTCCACGCCACTTGCGTTTTTCTCCGTCTCGTTCGTGTTTTCTTCTAGTGCGCCCCGCGTTCTTCCCTTCGCCTCACCCAGTTTTCCTCGCCTCGTTCGCGTTTCCCAGCACTTGTTTGCTCCGCTCCATGTGTACTTTTTTTTCGGGCGTATTCCCGCGTCCAAAGCGTGTTTCGTGCGTCCTACGAATGATTCATACGCTTTAGACATGTTATACTTCTGTTTTTTCCATTCCCTTTGTATTTCATTTAATCTACATGCGAATTTATCAAACTCCTTGCATACATTCGCTCCAAGGATGTTTTCTCCATTCTTCGTGCATTTTCTGCCCTTAAATTATGTTTTCTTCGCCGAACTGTGTTTCCTTGGTCTATTTCATGTCTGCATCGTCGAACTCGTGATTCCTCCAACTACATTCCCCTCCTCCACCTAACTCGTCTGTTGTCTTCGTAATTCGCATCTCCTCCACCTAACTCGTCTCGCCTGCATCTTTTTTACTCATTCAAATCGCCTCGCCCCCACCTAAGACCTCCCTTCCATCTAATTCGACTCGCCTCCACCTAACTCGTCTTTTTTCTGCCTAATTCGACTCGCACACCCCATAACTCGTCTCTCTTCCACCCCACTCGTCTCCTGTCCTAATTTCCTCCTCTCCACCTAACACGTCTCTCCAGCACCCAACTCGTCTCGCCTGCAACCTTTTTCTCATTCAACTCGTCTCGTCTCCACCTAAGACGTCTCTTCACCAACTAACCTCCTCTACCTAACTCGTCTCTTCTCCACCTAACTCGTCTCTCTTTAACCTAACTGGTCTCATGTCCTTCCAATTCCCTGCCATCCCCCTAACTCGTCTCTCCAGCACCCAACTCGTCTCGCCTGCAGCTAACTTGTCTCTCTTCTACCGTACTCGTCTCGCCTCCACTTAAGTCGTCTCTCCCGAAGCGTTTCCTCGACACTACGCGTCTTTCTTCCATCACCCTCTCACACCCCGCGCGTTTTTCTCCCACGCCACGCGTGTTACCCGCGCGGTTATAATTAGGCGCGACGCGGGCGTTCCGCGCGCCGGTCCTTCGCCCCGCCCCCCGCCCCGCCGCCCGGGCGCAGTTGCCCTTCCGCCCATTTGTTTGCGGGGCGCCCGGCGCCGCTTTTTAATTAAAACCTTGCTGCACCGCCTCGCGCCGCGCGAGCGCGTGTGAGGCGCGGACGACACCCGCGCCCGCCGCGCCGCACAGTGCGCCCGGCGCCGCGGAAGACTGGGGTGCACGCCCGGCCGGTTAGAGTGAATGTCTCGACTCGATGAGCGAGTGGCCGGGTTGCGACTTCCTAAATGGAGGAACACTCACGACAATAGTAGACTAGGATCAATTCTGTAGTGGCAGCGGAGATCTTGTGGTAATACATGATAAAATATCCGGGATACAAGAGGTATCAACCACAAATGTAGGCTATATAAAGTTACTTTGCAGAAAATTCAGCAATACTCGTGTTTCCTGAAATTTTGCGCATCACAATGCTCTACAATTTTAAAATTAAATTCACAAATTAATATATGAATTGCTACATTATACAAGTAAGTACATAATCTACTTGAACGTTAAATTATTTACTTAATTAGAGTACTTAGCCAAGTTATATCCCGGATATTTTATCAAGGACTAGGATCCTTCAAATTGATTTGCTGCAAGAAAAATGAAAGAGAGCGATACAGAAAGAGAACAGGAAGGAAAGAAGAGTTTTCCTGAGTCGTGTGGTTGTGCCGGATTGCAAATAAAAAACAATATAACATTAAAATTAAATTGAACAAAAAATTGCCAGATATGTTAAAATTTTATTCCACTCAACTGTTCGTTTCGCCTTGTTTCAAAAATGTAACTAATCCATAGTTATTGTTGCAATACACGAATTAAGATGTAAACAATTCTCCATTCGATATAAGAATATGAGACGGTCTGATATCCATTTTTGCTTATTCGGATTTCTTCAGCAGCTTAAGCTGCACAAGTTTCGGTCATTCCACAAAACTCAACATGTTGCATCAGTATGCTTTAGTTAGAAAATATGTAATAACTTATTTAATATCCCATAGAATTTTGTTAGCAGGAAGTTTTTGTTAGCACCGCAAGTAATGATAAATTACTAACTTAAACATATCCTTACATTCTCTTTTTTTTAATTAAATGCTGTCATTAATTCACGTATGGCGAGTGGCACGTATTTGGACCCAACTTTCGGAGGAAATTCCACTGTGAGTCACGACACCTCTGGCTGTAGCACGGGTAGTGACAGAGGACTTCAGCCCTCCCGTGCGCAACAGTCCGTCGTGAATAGTTAGTGAGGTGTCCGAGTGGTAATGCAAACGTGTGACGTCGGGCCAATTTAACTGAGACGACTTCCACACCAGAAAGCGGGGTTTTGACCCAATTTCCGTGCATGTGGGATTTGTTCTCTGCGTGAAGAAAGGAATTACCAGATGCAAACCCAAGATTTGTGAGTTCACATGTTTACTATCATAAGTACATCACAATGAATGGCAAATTATTGTATATTACCGACAGCCAATTTGTTATTTTAAGTGGTCATTTCCACGGACAGGAAATTTTATGTTCACACGATATGACTGATTTATTCGCATTATAAGATACATGGTACCGAAATAAATCATGTAATTGGAAAAATCGTATACCTGATAATTATTAAAAATCTCTTCCGAAGGATCAGCTCCGAGTATTCTCAAAAACTATATTGTTGAATTTTCAATGTTGCGGAAAATATCGTAATATGTATAAATATGTATAATATTGTAAATGACTATAAAATGTTGCGGTGCAGTAAATCGGGCATATGCAAGCCCATCAAAAGGCAAACATCTCCCTGTATATTGCTAATGTTGTTATTATCATTCATGGATAACATATATGCACCATACGTTACCTAAAGCCCAGAAAACATATTCCGCATCAACTACTCTTAAGGAGTATTCAGAATTCGTATAAAACACTGGCTTTCCTCACAATTAACAAACACCACCCCACCGTTTATTCTTTCCCGCGGCCAACCAGAAGCCAGAAACAATTCCAACTTCGACTGGAATTAGAAATCCCCACAAACAGAAACTAATCTCTAGCGCATTAGTATGTTAATATCAACCCGAGGGGTGGCTTTTGATTCCCCCACCACGCACGCACGCACACCTACGCACACGCACAATTCCACGCGTGTCCACCGCACAACAGGCTAATCCTCGCGGAACGCCGGCTCTGTTATTCTTTAATGAATCGCCCGTTTCGTGGGAGGGGAGGGGAAGGGAAGGGGCGAGCGCGGGGGCGTATGGGGAGGCTAAGCGTGGGCCGTGCGTGCCATCGCACGCACGCGCACGCGCGTCACGCACAGTTATTGCGTAGCGCAAACAAACGATAAATCAACGGACCCTTTCCCGCGCCCCCTCCCCCGCCCCGGTGCCGCCCCTTCCGTCGGCCGCCGTGCGGATATTGTATTCGCACTTTATTAAATTCAATTATCAGATTACGTTGTACAGCGGGGCGGGCGGTGTAATGCGCAGAAACTAGTTCCATTTCGGAGTAACCCCTTCTGCCCCTCTTCGTCTCTCCGCTTCGCGTTGGTCCACCCCTCCTGCCTCCGCTTCGCCCGGCGAGGCGCGCGGTTCCTGCACGCCCCTGCTCGCCCCTGCTCGCCCCTGCTCGCCCCTGCACGTCCCTGCTCGCCCCGGCGCGGCGAGGTCCGGTCACGTTCGTGTCGCCGCGAGGGGCCGAGTGCTGAGTTCGCAAGTCGACTGCTGCGCCCGACGGACGCACAGCGCTAGACCGCTTCTCAAACTCCGAAATGGAAGATACAAGGCGCACTCGGTCACGACATGGGTTCATTACACAGGGTTACGCAGCACTGCAGGAGTTTCATGGAGTGCTATCGTAACTTGGGTATTTCTCGTAACTACGAAAGCCAAGTGCTTGCTGATTGTCAGCAATCAATGACTACAAAAACATTTTTATCTTCGACATCATATATAAAGTTTTAATAGGAACAGCAGCTTACTTCATTTATACAAATAAAAGAAAACACTGCTTTCTCTGTTACTGTAACGTATCTATCTGTCTGTCTGTCGCTCTCTCTCTCTCTCTCTCTCTCTCTATATATATATATATATATATATATATATATATATATATATATATATAGAGAGAGAGAGAGAGAGAGAGAGAGAGAGAGAGAGATACAGTATATAGATTACATTAATTATTGAAATTAACCCATAAGCAAAACACGATTATTCCAAATGATTTAGGTCATAATTCGAAATGCACTGCAACATTTTTAATTTCTCTTGGGAAAGAAAATCAACACAATATTAGTGCTTCTATTCTTGCACGATAATAAAAATTCCATGGTTTCCTAACACATCAAAACGGAATTCCTTCGAAATGACTGTTCACAAGGGCAAAAAGGAGAAAAGATTACATCATTATATGGCCTTTTATTCCTGCATACACAGCGAGCACATGACAAAACTCTGGCTTCGCGCTGTGTGGTGCCATTGACAGCATATTTGTCACCGCGATACCATTGTCATCTGAAGAGGCAAGGGTCCAATCTCCCAAACGCGTCTCCACCGCCCGTGCCACCCTCTTGCCCGCCAACTGCCTTCCATCTCCCCCCGCCCTATCCTGCCCTACGCCACCTCTTGCCTGGTGTGTCGTCTCGTCGCGCTCAGCCCACCACGTCTGGCGACAGCTCAGATCAGTAATTTCACGTGGTTTCTCGGATCAATACCGGAGCAGTTCTGTAACAAACGGGCCACGGACCGCGAATTTCCCGTGCCACTTCCTTGACCCTCTCACACACAAGCATACACTTACACGCACTACACTACTACAAACTTCGGAATTTCATTTGGAGGTTTCTGCAGTTTGGGGAGACGACCTAACAGAAGAACCACGCAAGCCGTTCATGTAGGTCGGCGCCGGTTCTCACGTTCCAACGGGGAAATCCTCACTTCCTATCTATCACGTGACTAATGACCCTCGTAGCTGATACTCCCATATACTAGATACCCTCTCCCTCCAGCCTCTCCGCCCTGACTCATCTGATTCCGGCACGTCCTGCGCCAGCCATTCCTCCGGTGACGCCCCGTCCGGCGATGCCGCCTTCTCTCGCCCTGCTCCACCCCGCTCACCACTCCTACTGCTACGACCAACGCCCCTCTCCTGCGGGCAGCCCCCGAACCCTCCTATCACCACTGTGACACCCCTCTCCCCGCCGGGCGGGAACGCCACGGATGACCCTACAGCCCTTCCTCCGCCCCACAGTACCGTCCGGCAGGCGCCTCCACCTCCACTTCCGCCTTTGCCTTCGCCTTCCCTTCCGCCCTCGCCTCCGCCTCGCGACACGCGCTTCGCTACACAAGGACCCAGTGAATAGGTTTTCGCGGAATGGTCAGGATTCACGTCGGTCTTTAACTTTGATTCACTTTTTATTCCTTCTCCCTCAGATCAAATATCTCAAACCACCTAGAACCATTCAATCAACTTTACCGTATTTTCGTTACGGTGCAGAACAAACACTCAAAGTTTGTTTAAGGGTCATTCGGAAAACAACGCTTTTGAATAGTTTCAGTGCAGTTCAAAAATTCCAGCTATTCTCAGTAGAAGGTACGTTATTAAATAAAAGTGTTTATTCACGATAATTGAATTTATATTAATAAATTATTTCCTTTTACAACATTAATTATAATAAAATCATGCGTTTTGTTTCGCTCTCATTTAATTCGTGTTTTATATGCAAATTGTGCTTCATTATTATTGCCGCGCAGAAATGCTGTTGTATATCCCGTCAATATTAGGCAATATTGAACATATTTTTTACCTCTACATCCCACATTTAAATTTAAAATAAAAGATAGAAAGCAATGAAGCATTTTCAAATTCCTCAGTATACAGCTTTACAACTGTCTAAAGCACTCATTTTCACCTTATAATAGGGCAAAATAAATTACGAGTACAATATCAGAGCCTTCAAAAATTGAACTACAGGAGATCCTTTCCGGTCTCAAATTATCCAAGAAATCAAATGTTCAGGTTCCGTTTCTTACACTCGCGATCCGTATGCAACACGAAAAAAACTTTTTCTGCAAATAAAATTGTAATATGATACTGAACGAATTATAACTTAATATAAATCACATTGTAAAATGTAAATACGAGGGTAAGTCAATACAGTATCAACACTTCCATTCTACGCGTCTGTAGGCGTACTGTACACCTTCGTGCACTTACCAGACTTAAGATGACATCGTTCACTTTGCTTAGGGTAAGTTTCAGAGCTATCACCTAATCTTCGCTTAAGTTGTTGCGAAGCAACATGGTTGCACCACTCTTCAATCCCAAATATAAAGAACAGACTTCAGTAATCGTTTTTTGTGACCTGAATGTGTCCCTTAGAAGAACCTTGAAAGACTTTTAGCACAATGTGGGTGCAATGTTGTTTGTTTTTTTCTTGGTGAAACGTTAACCAGTCAATTCAACCAAGCATTCATACAAGCATGCAGAATGAGAAAACAGCAAGATGTTCAGCCTCATCCATAGCCACATCTGCAAAAACATCAGAGCACTCAGTCTTGTCACGTCTAATTACCATTTGTTTGTTCCACGCATTCAATGGCCGAAAATTTGCTTCCAACCTCCAGGTGAAAAGCGGTTGCAGTTTATTGCTTTTTTCTGAAGGTATCTGAAAGCTCGTGTATTGGTGGACAAGGTACATTGAAACGGATGGTGCCTATGATGAAAACTGACTCCTTGTAAATTTTGAACTGTTGATTTAATCCATTACAAACACCACGTGCAGATACTTACTGAGGTACATTGCTATATTTAATTTACATATTTTTTCTTAACGTAATTAAACTAATGAATTCACTTTGATTGACCTGAGTTTCCTATTTTCTGAAGACCCCCTTCCATGGAACTACCCTGGATAATGGAGGTTCTTCTATATTGCAAAGCCGAAAGTTTAAATAAATATTCAATATTTTATATGTAAGCGCTAGAAATAAATTTCTTCCCATGTTTTAGTGATATTGTCAAGGACGCGATCGCAAATTGACTCACTTCGATGTAATGTGTAAATTGATTAGCATTGTGATAAGATTCAATGCAGGAAAATACGGAAATACGCGAAAAAAATCAATTGAAACCAAAATATTTGTTCCCATTAACTAGACAATTAAAGCAGTTTCTAGCCTTGTAGAACGAATAAATATTGATTTCCGTAGCTTCAGTACATTCATATAATTTATTAATGAAATATGTTTGTTGTATTCTTTGTTTATACCAGTGAAACATCGATGTTCAATAAACAATAAAAGAAATCGGTTTGTGGTAAGCCTCCTGAATTCGCTTACGCTAAATATTCGTTTTACTGCCTGCCCTGCTGGTCAGAGTCGCCCGTTCGTCCCTAGCTCGTCGCAAACGCCCCCTGGAATGCCAGCAACTGAGAACCCCCCCCCCCCCGCGCGTCGCGCGCGCTCCCTGCCGCGCAAGTCGCAAAGCGGCTCGGCGCGCGGGCTGGTATGCGCTGCGAGGGGTGAGGGCGGGCTTCCCTGCTCAGCTACAGAGCGCGCCAAAACATGAAGACGAGGGTGCAAAATGGAATACACGCGGAAAAGCGTTTGAGGTATCAACAAAGTATCGTTTTGTGAAGTCGTAGGTTTCCGCGGCCAGAGTTATGTAAATGATCTGGGCTGTCCAAGTGACGTCGCGTCGAAGGCTGTGTTGCCGACGTTTCGACCATCTTATCGTGGTCTTCCTCAGGGCTGTTGTGCGCAGGCCGAGCGCCTACCACACCTGCGCACAACAGCCCTGAGGAAGACCACGATAAGATGGTCGAAACGTCGGTAACACAGCCTTCGACGCGGCGTCACCTGGACAGCCAAGATCATTTACAAAGTATCGTTTTGTTTTACGATGTTTTCATAAAACTGACACCCACCGGAATGCACTGTAAGCTATAAGTTGAACTATTTGAATATCACACTACAAAGACCGCAGAAGGTATATGTCGAAAGTTATAGTATTATACTTTGTAACATTTCCAAGCTTATTATCTTTTACGTTTGAGTCCTTCGTTAATATCATGTCATTTTTTGTTCACAATTTTTTATTAAAATGCTAACTGAATTACTGTTTTCAACAAACTTGGACCCAATATTTTAACAATCAGTTAGCATTTTAATTAAAAAATTGTCAATGTATTATAAGAAGTAGATTAGTCAATGATGTATAGTCAAGAACATAATTTGGTCAACTCATAGTTTCCGCTATTGTAAACAAACCTGGGCCCTAGATTTTTGAACCAGACTCTAACTAGATTTGGAATGTCAAAAAAAGAAATAAATTGTTAAAAAATATTTTAATGTGTAATAGTGTAATGAGTTTAAGGTCAGGAAGACATTACCATTAAATGAACTGACGTAAATTTATTGCTTTCAAATAATGACGAATGCGTTTTGTATTCAAGAGATTCACACCTCATCTTTCATTATTTGTAATAGTATATTATTAGTAATTGATCTGGGAAATAGCAGAAAATATTTGCACAAATCTACTGAACAAAGGTTTTGATCGTACTCTTAATTATAGTTTTGATATTGCATCTCTGCATTGCTTAAAAATACATACAACACATACACGACGCACAATCGTTCTAATTTTTACTTGCGAAAATATGTATTCATCCATTCACCTATTTACGAGTATTTGTCGTCTTTTGAATATTCTCCACCTCAAGGAACCCTTCTGGCACTGAAAGGACACTACGTATCAGAGAGCAGGAAGATATGCTATTCCTTCCTTAATTGCCGGACATTCCCATAAAAGCAACACGAAAGCATAGCTTTTGAATAAGTCAGTCATGCACCACTCTACAGAAGAGCATTTAGTGACCGCTATTCCCCATCAAACTTTCATGGCAGCTCTCTCGACATCACGCCAGATTATTGCGCACTCGCTTGAAATGAACGCGATATTAAATTTATGAAGAGCGCCCGCACTGGACGTACATTAGCGGCAATGCATGAGAATGGAGTACATTATACCTGTCTAGGTATCAGTATTAAATGAGTGTTGGTGTATTTTCATCCTTATAAGAACTGGGTTGATATTTATATCCCACATTCCAAGTAAATTCGAACTTCGGGATGGCAAGTGTCTGAGAAGTTGGAAGACGTTTCGAATAATAACAGATTTTTCGGCAATAAATTTATAAATAAAAAAAAAATACGGAAGGTAATACATTGCTCGCGTACATCTTGAACTTAATTACTCATCTACAGTTTGTTTTAGAACTTAATGGAAGATAAAATTCGGAAAATGTTTTTAAGAAAGACAGTACAAATGTATCACAAAAATTATTCTTTGAAAAATTATAATTGTATGGGTACTTACATTCATGAATTGAACATGAATAGTTTTACCATGTGCGTTTAAAATAAATATTTATTTACGAACATTATTAAAAGATCTCGCACTAAAAACATGAATAAAATATATTCGTACTACGTACTGAATAATGAATACTTCGTTTTGCGTGATTCTAGGGAATTATCTGAGTTACGTAGTTATTGAAACAGGAATTACTTTATAACTATTTAGATAGTTATTTAAATACTTGATAATTTTCCAAAATATATTTGCCAGTTAATTAAAAGTTTCAATTATTCAGATATTGCAAGTTTGCTGTGAAAGTCGATTCACAGACGCAGCAAAGTTGGCAGTGTAACCCCGATCGGAATCGCGAACGGAGGCCTGTGGGCGAGGCTGCAGGTTGGACACCCCTCGCGTGCGCCACCGGAGCGAGCGCCTCTCGAGATAGAGCGGCGGCTGTGTTCCATTCGCCGGCGCCGATCTCCTCTCGGATCAACGCTCCCCGCCTCCGCCCCGCCCACTCCCGCGCCGCGGATGCCCCTCTCCTCCATCGCCTCTACCGCTTCCTCCCTCGCCTTACCCTCCGCCGCCATCGCCACCGCTACTTCTGTCGCCGCCGTCTCTTCCACCACCACCACTCGCGCCTTCGTCACCCTCCCTTCGCTTGCGCCATCGCCACCACTAACTCTGTGGCCGCCGAGTCCTCCACCACCACCGCCCATGCTCCCGCCTCCGTCATCCTACGTCATTGCTTTCGCCGCCTCCACCACTCTTCTCCTCCAACGTATCCTCCTTCGCCGCTATCGCTTCCTTCTGCGGCGTCGGCCTCTCTACCTCTGAGAATGACACCGCCATCTTCATCTCCGCGGACACCGATTCTCACGACGGAGCTACCGTGAACACTTTCGTGGGGTAGGGTTCGCTGCCTGCGTTTGCTAGCCCACACCGCTTCATATGGCGAAGCTCTGAATAACCAGCAAGGGAGCTCTGGAATACATAGGAGGGAATTCTAGCGCGTATTGAAATAGTGAGAATGTGATGATGTATTAGCGCCTCATCCCTCTCTGAGACCTAGTCCGTCTATAAGTTTGCACCACGTTTCCTTCTGGACTGTCGGAAACTTCCCCAAAAGAGGAACTAGCAAATTTGGGTAGATTGATTGAGAGATCATGAAGAATTTACTGCAATTTCCAAAATTATCTCAAACACGGCTCCAATCTGTTTTACGCCATACTCATTCGGCTTAGTGCGCTCTCCTCTTCTGTTGACATTTGTTGCCCCCTTTGTAATCTGCTCACCTGTCCGCCCCTCTGTGTGTCTGTCTGCCACCTTTCCTATTTCTCTGCGAACTTCTCGGACTAAGTCTACCCCACGCTAGGTTCTAAACTGTCCAGAAGTTTCGCAATAGAGATATTCTCGGATCTTTATCTTGGAAAGTTCATCTAAAACATACTGCAATTGATAAAATTATCTCAAAACCGATTCCAAACTCTTTCACGCACGCTTCTCAGCCTGCTTCCACCCACTATGAGCCGTGCTTCCGTACGGAACGGCTGGACTCTTGGATCGACGTAACGGTGTCATTCTACCTCCTATCCCTGTCACCTTGTGATTGTATGAGTGTCTATTCTTGAAAACATATGTGTCTTTGTTCTTCTGTAGGTCTGAGCTTCTGTGTCTGTCTACTTCCATTATTTCAGTCGGGTCTTTCATGCACCATGCTAACCCCAACATCAATATCCCGTCTAAAAAAGAAAGAAAATAGAAAAAAAGAAACTACGCCGCTTTGTAAACTTGCGGCTGTGAAAGTGAGAATGGTAAACATTTCGAAAAGATTATAATAACGTGCTTCAATTTCTGTTAATTTCAAAACTATCGCAGAAACTGCTCCTTTCTCCCTCCTCTTTCTTTCCGTTTCGACGCGCCTTTCAGCCTGCCCGGGCACAGCGAGAGCCGCGCGTCCTTCGGGAGCGGCCGGGCCCCGGCGGCGCCGAGTGGGGCGAAGAGAGTGCCTGCCTGCTAGGCCGCCGTACGACGCGTTGCGTCGGTGTCCCGCTGGGAGCGCCGTAGTACTCGGGCGGGTGGCGCGTACGCGACGCGGTTCGGCTCGGGGAGAAGGGCGCGGGGCCTTTTAGGGAATTGAGGTGTTGTTCCTTGTCTGCGGAGTCCGTGTTGGCGCCAATGCTTTCCGGCTGTGGCAGAACGCGTCGGAGATGAAGCAGCGGCTTTATTTTCGAAATCCTGGCGCGAGAGTAATTCATGTGGCGTGAAAGTGACTTACGCATTCGCTGATGTTTGCGTTTCATACAGCACATGTTCTGTGACGAATGAGGTGCATGGATATTCGTCGGGCGGGAAATCTACAGTGGTCATGTGACATGTAAAAGAATGTCTACCAACATTGATAATTGGCAAGATGAAACTCCTCAATTGATAGATATATGCTGACTTGTTTTGATGCTCTCTGCTGGCTAAAATGGAGACAAGATACACGCTCAGTACTACTAGGAGTCAACTAGAAAATTTCCAGCAAATTCACACACATTGCGGGCAGGGGGTGGGAGATAAATTGCGGCAATTTCAGGGCATTACAAACATGTATTTCATATTAATAATATTGATTAAGATCACAATAAGGTACATGGTTTCAATTACAGCTTCCCTCTTCATATGCTTTGTTAAGTCTACATTGGCGACTTGTGCAAAATTTTATGCATAAAAGCTACGTTTTGTCTTAAAAAATTAAATTATTTTACAATAGAATATGTATGTTTTATAGTATATTTCATATTTTACAAAAGGCAAGCTATGAATTATTTTCGTCAATTATCTACGACCTAGTCACATTTTCTTTAAAAAAAATCAAATTATGGGGTTCAGTAGGGTAGTTACTAGTATTCATAGAATCTTAGAAACCCCAGTGCAGAATGCAACAATTCCTGGAAAACTCTAGGGGCAAACACAAAAATTGCAAAGAGAGAGGGAAACCATGAAAAGGGCAAATTAAACAACCAGAGAACCAACACAAACAGTCGCGGCAGCCGCGCCCCCTTCGCGTAGCTGGGGCGATTAATCGCTCTTTGACGCAGCCGGCAGCGCCGTTCATTCACCGCCAACCACCGCTCACAGTTGCAAGTGGGCATACAAATCGACGCACTGCACGCCGTCACGCCTTGCCTGGCTTTGGACAGTTACAGTCGCGATTTTGCTTTATAATGATGGCATAAATATTAATGTTTTTGGCGGGCACACACAATTAATGCAGATATAAAACTACTCTCAAAGCGATACCAGCGACCCGCTCGGTAAACTAATTACTGGAATTTATTTCTGGTCTTGTGAAAATGTTATGTTTGTTGATACACAGCGACAACGGTTATGAATGCTAGTAAATATATTTTTTTTGTCATTTCAATTAACACCTCGTAAAGACACAATCTGATCGGTGGCGATATCTATTCATTTCATCTTATTCCCGACAGTAAATTTTGTTCTTATTTAGATACTGTTAAATAAGTAATAAAATGTAATTTTCCACTGTTTAATTATACAGTTTTCGACTTGATATTTATTTCTACTGTTGTTAGATCCTTATGTGGAAAACTCTAATATAACAAAATATTAAAGAGCAAATATTATTAGATACTTGCTCTTTAATATTTTGTTATATTAGAAAACTAATTTAGTTAAATCGTCAATTATCGGATTTTTAGGATCTGACCCACGTGAATATTGTGAAACTGAACATCGACTTTGTGCAGCGTTACATAACTTAGTAATAATAATAATAATAATAATAATAATAATAATATATTCGTTTATTTCTATTTAATAAAAATGTAGAAACAATTTTTTTCCTATTGATTTCATTCATCACTCATAAACTCAGTAACATTAATTTTACGAGGTGGTGAGTGTTGATCTCCATGTTGAAACAGCCGTCTGTGATAAGTTATAGTTTTAGGAATAGCACACGGTCATGGCTGAGCTAATGAGAAGAGCGTTCCACAAAAGGCATTCATATAATTGGTATTTGGCGCTTGCTGAAACTATTGGTCGACATTTCATTCCTGGAATAATATGCCACTCACGCACTTGGAAATTTCGTGATAAATTCCATTCTCGTTGGACCGCCGAATGCAAACCTCTAGAGATCTACATCACTGGAAAAAAGTATTTGTAATTCTCAACAACATTAGCATAATTGGAATGAACGCGTCTGAT
Organism: Teleogryllus occipitalis; assembly: GCA_011170035.1. Classification (NCBI taxonomy): domain Eukaryota; kingdom Metazoa; phylum Arthropoda; class Insecta; order Orthoptera; family Gryllidae; genus Teleogryllus; species Teleogryllus occipitalis. The sequence goes on from BLKR01009174.1 coordinate 116,276, forward strand.
AAAAGATTGAACAGATGGCTAAATAAGGGAATCGGTTGTGCAGTTATTTAATAGCCGTCCACAGTGCTATAGCAAACTGAATAACTTATCCGTTTTCCCCATCTGCCTGTATGCCACGCACGCGAATATGTTGTGTGCAACCAGGTATTGTGGGTGAGAGCTCACCTGCGCAGTCACGAGGAGCGAGGGCGAGCGCTCCGGGCGCCCGCGCTCACCATGGACGCAGCTCGGCCGCGAGTCCTCACGCCCCGCGCCCTGCAACACACACACACAACCCATCAGTGCCTCCGCCTCCGCACACAAGCTCTCCGGTGCCCTGCGTGACCTCTGCGTTCTCCGTGTCATCGCTGCGCCCTCGGCGACTCCGCTGCCCTGGTTTTTGGTTGCCAACAGTTCAGACAGCCTTTAGCAGTCTTTTTTAAAGCTGAAGCAGACCATCGAAGGACCAAGAAAGTCGAGAGCAGACACATGATAAAGGCTGTGGACGCCTACTTTACATAGGGCTTCACATGTGCGGAGAAGATAGTCGTGAATTCAGCAAAGAATTGCAAGAAGCATTTCAGCCCTAAAGAAGGCCACATTACAGTGGCAAAACGTTGACACACCAGCCTAGCTTGCGGAGTTCGAGAGCATATTGGTGACATGTCCCGGAAGCCCACATTTTCATTTGCACACGTAAATACATAGGAAAGAAAAGAGAGAAGAATTATATTTTTCACCAAACAATGACATGTTAAAGCCAAGAAATAAAACACGACATGAATAGTTAGAGACATGTAATAATAATATTTATTTCGAAATCAAAACATAATAACCAAACTTTTACGGTAATCATAATACCCATGTTCGGTAAAACAATTGAAATATTTTCTATCTGAGAACTAGAGTCACTTGTTAGTATTTCGAACAAACATTTGTTTTCAGTTGTTTCTAACTTTTGAAAGTTTTAGATGATGAGTAATGGAAATTCATTTCTGTAAAATTTATAAGTAAAGTAATAGTATACAAGTAAATATTTCAAAATATTTTTAACCTAACTATAATATGTCTGTTAACTTTTCATATCCAAGTAAAGTGCTCAGTAAAACATACTCCAATAAATGAAACAATATGAATCATGAAATAGTATCTAAAGGGCCTTTGTGTACCTGAGAGTAATGAATAGTAATAGATTCTTCTAGTAATGACAAAACTTCGCTAACAGGTATTTGCTGTCGTCGTTATTTGCCATAAATATTCCAAAGTGAACCTACTTTTTTGGTTAAAGTGTTCTTTAACTGCAGTTATGTAGTCATATTGAATTGCACATGGCTCATCAATAATTAGAATGCTCAAGAAACTCACCGACTTTTAACGAGACATTCTCGACCGAATACAACACAGTTCCAGCGGCATTGAAAAACATTTCACCAGGTACGTGCATCAAAGGTCCTTTGGGCCAACGCATTAAAGGCGCCAGCGGGGTGGGGGGAGGCGCAATCAACAAGTGAAGCCTATGAAGCGGGGCTCCGCGACCCGGGGAGATCGATACAGAAGCAGTGTCCGGCGATGGGGGCGGGGCTGGCGATGGCGACGGGGGCGGGGGCGGCGGCGGCGGTGGCGGCGATGGCGACGGGGCTGGCGGCGGCGGTGGCGGCGGCGGCGGCGGCGGCGGCGGGGCGGCGGGGCGGCGATGGCGACGGGGCTGGCGGCGGGGCGGCGATGGCGACGGGGGTGGGGGTGGCGGCGGGGCGGCGTGGGATGGGCGGCGGGCGGCGGGCGGCGATGGCGACGGGGTGGCGGTGGCGGGGCGGCGGGGCGGCGATGGCGACGGGGCTGGCGGCGGGGCGGCGGGGCGGCGATGGCGACGGGGCTGGCGGCGGGGCGGCGATGGCGACGGGGCTGGCGGCGGGGCGGCGATGGCGACGGGGCTGGCGGCGGGGCGGCGGGCGGCGATGGCGACGGGGGGGCGGGGGGGCGGCGATGGCGACGGGGGTGGCGGGGCGGCGGGGCGGTGGGGAGGCGATGGCGACGGGGCTGGCGGAGGGGCGGCGATGGCGACGGGGCTGGCGGTGGCGGAGGGGCGGCGATGGCGATGGCGACGGGGCGGCGCGACGTGGGCGGGGCGGTGGGGAGGCGATGGCGACGGGGCTGGCGGGCGGCGATGGCGGCGGCGATGGCGACGGGGCTGGCGGAGGGGCGGCGATGGCGACGGGGCTGGCGGCGGGGCGGTGGGGAGGCGATGGCGACGGGGCTGGCGGAGGGGCGGCGATGGCGACGGGGGTGGGGGTGGCGGTGGCGGGGCGGCGGGGCGGCGATGGCGATGGGGCTGGCGGCGGCGGCGGCGGGGCGGCTGTGGCGACGTGGGCAGGAGAGCCCCCAGCGCCCACGCAGCCGGGGGCGCAGAGCGATATGCAAGTGGACAGCGCAGCGGGGCGATGAAGGTCGCCGGAGGGAAGCGCTTTAGGGAAGGGGAATGGGCAAGTGGTCAGTGGCGGGTGGGAAAGAACGACTGGGAGTAGCAGAAAACGTCCAAAGGTTGCAGTTGGCGGTCGTGGAAATGGTATAACGTAATGAAGGGCAATGGCCCTTCGTTCTTTTGGGCGCGAGAACCTCAGAGGGCGGGTGTGAGGGTGTTAGGGCGAGGGAGAATGCATGTGAGCAACAAAGGTTCGTAGGACCGTACTGTAAGCAACGGTCAGTGGAGGTGGCTTGCGAGAGGCGTGTAGCCGATGACTAACCGTGGGTTGAAATCAGACAGCGGCGGGCGGCTGGTCGACAGCGGTAAGGGTTTAGCCGTCTAAGGTCGTATTTATGAAGCTCTGCTAGCAGAGCTCTTAGGGGCCTGCTATCTGGAGGCTTGCTAGGAGGACAAGATGCGACTGGAATTGGCTGTGGGCGGTTCATGAATCGCAAAACCGAACACTGGCAGCCTGCTAGGCCTGGCAGGCCCCTGGCTGAGGTTTATCAATATTGCCCTAAGATTGACAGCTAGTCTCTCACTGCTGTCAGCCTTGGACGGCTAGCTTTCAGCGGTGGGTAGTCAACAGACAGCGATGTGTGGCTGGCCGACAGCGGTGAGAGGACAACAGTCAACGATCAGAGACTAGCAGAGGTATGCGACTTCCTTACAGCTGTGGGCGATTAGCTGTGGAGGTTACTAGACAGCTCTGGACGACTAGCTAGCAATGGTGGTCACCATTGGGTGACTCGCAGACATCCGTGGAGGGTTGGAAGTCAGCGATGGGCGAGGGCGAGTGTTTGGCGGTGGGTAGGGGGATTTGGGGCGACAGCGGGGAGTGGAATTTAGAGGTGGGAGGGCGGGCGGCGCGCAGGGGACGAAAGGCAATCAGCGGCGGCGGAAGGCTGAATCAGGCGCAGTCTGCGGCGGCAGGTAGCGAACGAAAGGCAGCAGGCGGGAGGAGGTTGGCGACCCTGTAGGGCGGCTTAATTGGCTCAGGTGCGCTCCGCCGCTGGAGTCCATTCGGCGGGCGGGGGTTCCCCGCCTGCGGGCACTCGCTGTCGGCGCCCTGCGCACCTGGCTTTGTGGCCACGCCGCATGCACAGGCTCCCTTGCACTACCCGCCCCCGCGACTCGGAAAAGGTTGGTTCAGTTCGCTGAGGACTTGTTTCGGGTCGTATTTGCCTTCTCTCGCTCCTTTCTATTCCACTGCAGACCAAAGAGGATTATGCTTTTCATTGTGGACTTGGTCAGTTTTTCCGCCCAACTACGTTTTAAAAAAGTGTATTTTAAAGATCGAAGAACCGAAAGATCTATTCTCGTTGTAGAGATAAAGGCTACGTTTTCTAGGTCTAGCGCAAGTCATTTTTCCGACTCAACCACTCAATTGATTATTGGAAAAAAAAAAAGAAATAGAGGAAAATTAATCTTTATTGCTCTACTCGGAATGTGATTTAATCGAAAAATCATCTTACCAGACACTCCACTCTAGTTTGACATTAAATGTCTCGAATTTACTCATGCTATTTTACAGAATGAATGGTTCGAATATCCGATTTTCTAGAGGGAACTGTGGCTGGATTGTTCGTCATCTCCTGAGTGACAGAATATTTTCAATGTCACTTGGAATACGCTGTAGCGTACTCTCTCGATAAAGATTATATCAACGACCCAAACATTTACTCAGCAGACGGGTTTTTCGTTAGGACATATTAGAAGCCACTTTATTTTGCAAGTAGGAAATGTTGTGACATGAGGCCGATAGGCTGAGTGGGGCAATCCTACTAGCGAAATAAAATGCCACTTTTACCATTCGCATCATAAATATTTTCTATTCTTTCGTTTATCGTCCGTCACTCGTTCCATTCCTATATAGCTTCTTCGCCGAGAATAAATTTTCTACACTGTCAATTTTATTCATAAAACAAAAAAGCTAAAAAACCTATTTAATTTCTGACATTGTGAGCCAATATCATACGCATTTTTATTCAATGCTTGAATAAATAAATGATATTTCTTTAATGAACGTTTTGTTTTCCCTTTGTTTCGCGGTATGATTTCATTACTAACTTACAAATTTCATTCCACGATTCCTTTTCCCTTATCGATGTATTATTTTCTTGGAGTGATTACGATGAAACAGGAAAGACAAGAGTCCCTAGACAAAGGTGTAATTCATAAAAGAACGTGTACTTTTGAGACCTCAAACAAATCACCTAAACCAAACCGAAGGCAACGCCTGTCACAACGAGAAATGGCTTTCAGCCGGGCGTTTATTCCATGTTTTAGATTCCCAGATTTGATAAAGCATTGCGCAACACAAAAATTCATTTTGAGATTTTTATCGTGTGGCGTTCGTGCGTTGATTGATGCCGCTCCTTTGTTCCTTCATTAGTTCCATTGTTTGTTATTCAGGAGCCATTGAAGCCGAGACTTGTGAATTTTGCACCTTAGATTAATGAACTTACATTTTCTACAATGAAGGCAAATGCATACGATGGGCATGAAATTGACGGATGATGTTATCGTTCATATAATGGAAGTGTTGTACATTATTCGCAAACATCTGTCTGCGTCACACAGAAAATGTCCCAGCAGATAACGTTAACCACACGAGATTCATAGAGAGCTTTGCTTTACATCCCTTTCTACTCCTATTGGTGTAGGTTCCACGGCTGCATACAATATGCTGTCAATTGAACGTGCTAAGTTACTGAATGATGCTGCTAACCACGTTTCGATATCTAACAGTAAATATCAGTATGATTCAGTGAACGCAAGCACTAAAGAGAGGCTCCAAAATAAATCATTCTATCCTTGTTACGCCGCATATACAGAATATACAGGTGAGTCGCGTAACTTTAGAACCTCCTGCAGTTCTGAAAGTTATTGCAATGCAGTTTTCACGGAAATGTATGAAGGAATGGAGCTAATTAATACATGTATTCACTTCTCTTTTTATCATTTGAACTTTTCGAGATATTCAGGTAACTTTGTTTGTTTCTTTTTTCAAATATATATATATATATATATATATATATATATATATATATATATATATATATTCTTGAGTAATTGTGATTTTTTGCTAGTCTCATTTAACGCAAATTGTAACGCCCCCAGCACGTGCTAGCAGGGAGAGCGCTGTGCGATATTTATTGGAGGACTGTTACATTAAAAAAATATGTTAAACACGAGTCGCAAAAGATCAAAATTACTCAAGAAATGCTCATATAACATACAACAATATGTGTATCACTGGATACGTCTTTTTACACTTGTCATGATAGTTTAAAATTATGTATAGTTCCATTTTTAAAAAAAGCGAATTTACCACAATATCTCTTAAAATACAAGTGAAACAAACGAAACGAATGCACGCATCAATTAGCCCCATTCCCTTATGTACTTTCGTGAAAAATGAATTGCAATAACTTCAACCGTTCAAAAATTACCAGAGGTGCAAAAGTTACGACCTCAGCCTATCAGATAAAAACAGAATTCCAATAAAAATAATTTTAAAAAACATTGATTTTTCAATAAATTATCTTCTATTATTAATACTTTCCAAGAGGAAACTGTACTTATGTTTTCATGAGTAAATAATGGCGATGAGAGCCAATAATCGTGTAGTTCGTCTATGACGATGAAGCCTGAAATCTCTTAATTTTAATTATCCTTGATTTTATTATTTAATGTCGCAAAAAACTCATTTTTCACTTTTAATACGTGTTATAGGCTTTTATTTTTATGATCTTTTATATTTTCTATTCTCACTCACGTCTGCCTTATTGACAAACATGGATGTAGCTGCCCCCATTTTGAAAATCTCTTTACATTAACTCTCACCAAAACAAACGAAAAGCAGGTTGAGAGAGTTTATAGTACTATAAGAAATATTTCACCCAGTTAATTTTGGAATGTCGAATTTTACTTGACTTTACCTGTACTCACATGTGAGACTATACTGCGCTCACCCTTTGGCCGCGCTAAATGACGTCGGTGGAGAATGTTACACGGGTACGATAAAGCGCCAGAAGGAGATTGCAGCGGGCAGCGAACGGCTTCCCGAGCCAAGACGATCCGCAGGCCCTGCTCCCGCCTTGCCAGCCCCGCGCCCGCCAGTTCGTCACAGCGAGCGCGCTTCTAGCGCCGTCCTTCGGCGGCCGAGGGCGGAGGTTGGGTGCGGGCGGACGGGGGCTGACGGGGCGGACTCACGGCGGATGAAGTCGGACAGTGTCGGATGCGGATGGACGGTGTCGGATGGGGACGGACGGTGTCGGATGGGGACGGACAGTGTCGGATGGGGACGGTCGGTGTCGGATGGGGACGGATCGTGTCGGATGGTGACGGATGGGGACGGACGGTGTCGGATGGGGACGGAGGGGGTCGGACTGAAGGCGGATGAAGTCGGACAGGGTCGGACGGGGACGGACGGAATTGGACGGCGGTGAACGATGTCGGACGGGGCGGTGGGGGGGGGGACGCTGCCAGGCACGAACGGGCGCAGACGGGAGCAGACCAGAGCGTCGGGGGCGGCCGGAGGTAGACGCGGGGGACGGTGCCGGAATCGGAGGAGGGTAGGGGTATTGGAGGCTCCGGGCCTAACGGAGAGGATGACGCCAGGCAGGGAAGGGTTGGTGCGGGCGGACTGGCACGGACGGGTGGCCGAGGGCTGAGGAGACGGAGGAGGCCCCTGTGGAGGGGGAGAGGGAGATGCTGGGAGGGCGGCGTCGGCCAAGAGTGGCGGAGGCGGAGGGGCACATGTTGGAGAGCGGGCAGGCGGGCGCTGGTGGCGGGGCGGAGGACTTCGGAGGCAGGCAGATAGAACGAGGCGAGGGAGCAGTGAGGCGAGAGTGTGGCCGGACGGCGGCGGGGGCGGGGGGGGGGGGAGAAGGCGGCGAACTCTGCAGAGACGCCGCCGCCAAGATTAACGCGCCCTGGACGCGTCAACGTCACAGCCGCCCACGAAGTTGCTGGACCAACTCGGGCGGAGAGAGCAGAACCGCAACGGCGCAGACTTCGCTGGCACCACCAAGGAAACATTCGTCTCGCCACGGATTGGATTGAAACAGGTCAAAGAATTCAAAATACTAAAATTGCCAAAGCATCTACAGCGAGATACATTTGTCATAATACTGCATTATTATAACATCGATTTATCGCACCCAAGCAGGAGAACGACAAGTCAGTCTTAACGGCCGGCGTTCCTTACAATCAATCAAAACAACTGAGTATGACGTATGCGTCCAGTTAATTCAAGAAACGGTATTTTTTGTTTATATGATTTTATTTAATGAGAAGTTGGTATTATAAAACGTATTGAACGGCATACGGCCGATAACACAAATCAGAGATTGTTGGTAGTAGTGATTTATTGTCTCAATGACGTGAATAACTTTTTCTCGTGTGGGAACCAAACCAATTTTTTTGATATATCCGATCAACACCAGGCGAATGCTAGCCCTAACAAACGGGTCATGAAACGGACGCTATCTTTCCTTCCTCTTCCTTGCCCTAACCTCATCCCTTACTTACACACACTTACAGGCGCTATACCACTACACATTTCGAGAAACCAGTCGGGAGCTTCGTCCGACTAAAGCGGCGGATGGGGGAAAACACTGTAAACCGACTTTAAGGTCGGCACCAGATCTCGCTATCCAGGGAAAGCACAACGCAATCTTGATAAAACATGCACTATACTTACGGGTCTTATGACCATAGCAGTTCACACGCCTGGAAATCAGTAATTATCAATCAATCAACTACAGCGAAAGTTATAGAGTAGCCGATGAAAACCCAAGAAATGAATCGTTCCATTTTTGTTATATTAATCCACAAAATATATTTTAATTATAAGTAAATATGAAAGGAGTTTTGTTTATTTTCGAATGGTTGTTTACATACATGGAAAAAGTAAACATTCATAGTCAATCCACTGATAAGATTTAAGCAACCGCGTTTGTTGTTTTCACTTCTACAATAGGTTTGAATATGAGCGGCATCAGATCTCTACCAAGCTTGAACCGCGACCTTTTCATCCATTGGCGAAGTCGCCAATTTGTCGATCTGTTTTCTAATTTCGCCACGCCCCCTGGAGGGCGCCAGCGACAAAGCCCGTGTGAGGGCTCCTCGGCCGCACAGCCCAGCTGCACTCTTCGGAAACGCCACTCCGCATTTCGCTGCGGCCCGCGCAGCGCCGACACAGCACAGAAACAGGGGAGGCGGCGGAGGCAGAGGTGGCGGAAAGGACGTGTTGAGAGAAAAAGAGCCAGGGATGAGGTGGAGAAGAAGAGTAAGAAGGAGGTGGCGCGCGAGAGGAGCATAAGGGACGAAGTTGGCCTGAGGCATAGACTACAGAGGTACAGGTTCTTTACTCCATGCCCGAGATTGTCTGGAGAGAAGGATTGGAGAAAAGAAACGGAGTGGTGGCAATGAAGGATAGTGGTCCCGGTGGCGATGGCAGGCAGTTGATGGTGAGGCGGTGAAGACAAAGCGATGGCGGTAGGACGATCCCAGCAAGGAGTGACGGCCGGGCGGAGATTACAGGGCGCTGGCGAAAGGTGGTGTCCTCAGGCGGTGACGCCAAGGCAAGGCTGCATGGCGCTCGTGGCAGGGTAATAACGGAAGGGTAATAAGAGGGTGGTGTTGGCACAGCAGGGCAGTGACGACAGGCCATGAGGGTCATGTCCCCCCCCAAAAAAAAGATGACAGTTTTCGTTTGTTACCTTCTTTTATTTTGCAAAATTGATTTTAATATTTATTTGTTAGAATAATGTGGAAATGGGGTGACGGCAGGATGGTGCTAGCCGGGTAAACGGGAAGGTGGAACCAGTAGGATGGTAAGGGCGGTGACGGCAGGGTGGTGCAAGGTGGGTGCGGGCCGGGTGAACAGGAAGGCGGAGGCTGTAGGGTGGTGAGGGGGGTGTCGGCATGGTGGTGCTAGGTGGGTGCTAGGTGGCTGCGGGCCGGGTGAACGGGAAGGCTGTAGGATGGCAAGGGGGCGGGGTGACGACAGGGTGGTGCAAGGTGGCTGCGGGCCGGGTGAACGGAAAGGCGCAGGCTGTAGGATGGCGTGGGCCGGGGTGACGACAGGGTGGTGCAAGGTGGCTGCGGGCCGGGTGAACGGGAAGGCGCCGGCTGTAGGATGGCGAGGGGGCGGGGTGACGATAGGGTGGTGCCAGGTGGGTGCGGGCCGAGTGAACGGGAAGGCGCCGGCTGTAGGATGGCGAGGGGGCGGGGTGACGACAGGGTGGTGCTAGGTGGGTGCGGGCCAGTGAACGGGAAGGCGCCGGCTGTAGGATGGCGAGGGGGCGGGGTGACGACAGGGTGGTGCAAGGTGGCTGCGGGCCGGGTAAACGGGAAGGCATCAGCTGTAGGATGGCGAGGGGGCGGGGTGACGACAGGGTGGTGCAAGGTGGGTGCGGGCCGGGTGAACGGGAAGGCGCCGGCGGCGGGGCCTCTCGCCCCGAGGGACGCGGGCGGGCGGTGGCCGGTCGTCGGGCTGCGGGCGCACGTCGGGGGCCGCTAATGGACCCGCCGCCCCCGGAGGACGAGCGCCGCCGCCGCCTTCGCGCAAACACCTCCCCCTCCGCCTCCGCCTCGCCTCCCCCCTCGCGCCGGGCGAAATCCCCGGTGCCCCGCGTGCTGGCAGCTCACTTGCTGCGGCGACGCGACGCGGCGAGGCGAGGCGAGGCGAGGCGGGCGCCCGCCGTCGCAAGTGGCCAAGACAGAACACTGCACTCGCGCGCGCCACAAGTTGGTTTTCGTCAAACCACACGCTTTGCTCTCGCCAGTTAATCTGGTTTTTACTATTTATTCTTTCTATTATTTACGTAAACCCTCCTAACATAACGTTTTTGCGTTGAAGCCGCCGCTTTTAATAAAAGCAAAGATCGTTCTTACTTTTTCGCACTTACTTCGGAGGAAAAAAAAGTATTCTAATCATGCACTGAAAAAAAGCGAGAATTCAGCCCAAACTCATTTTCTTTAAAATCCCAGATTTTTCAAAAATTGCAAAAGCGCAATTTTTTGGGAAGGGCGTCTTGCTACGACTATTATATTGAAGATAACGACTTTTTTCTTAATGAAATATGATCTTTAGAGACAAATCTTGAAATTAAGTCATGTTCAATACTTCGAAAATATGAGTAGTTTTCGGGTAACTTTGAGCGAATTTTTTTCTTTTTTAAACAAGAATCTTTTTCCCAAAAAACACTATTTTCTTATTATTTTCTCCACGTATGTATCAAGGAACGGTAAATAATATAGTGATATTCGGAAACTCTCCGTATTTTCGAAAATTCGAAAGAGTAAACATTTCAAACTACAAAATTTAGCCTTCAACAAAGTCCGTTCTAAAAATTAGCTCTTTACAAAAGGTCATGTACATAAAAAACAAGTAGATTTCGAGTAATTTGTGTCTTATATTTCCGAAATTTGTAAAACAAAAAAATTATCGGAAAAAGCTTCAATTTTTTTTTCATTAAATTGTCTCCTCGTGTGTAACAAAGGGGTGTAAAAAAGATAATGCTCGTCTTCTTTTCGGCAAACTCTCCGTATTTTCGAAAATTGCAATAAGTAACACTTCAAAACTACAAGCCGGAGTTCGAAACTCACTGCGTTTCGATAGCGTAGAGGTAAGGTTCACGGCGAGAGAGGATCTGAATTCGAGTCACGGTGCGGAAAAAAGTTTTGCTGGTTTATGTAATAGTATAATATATAGGATAAATAATGCGAAAAAAGTATTTGCTGATAGACCACCACTAGTTTAAAACTCGTTTTTTGTATACCAGCATTATAAACGAGGTTTTCTGTTGCAAGAAATCGTTCATAAAAGGGCCTTTTACAGCACAAATGATGACGTATTGGGTTTTACGGCACGAATGATTGCGTCATCACACACGTCATAGTTGCGTCACAACTCACCTTTAAAATTGACGAACGCTGTGGAATTGCATGAAGAGTTCACAGAGTAACCATACAACCAGAATAACCAAAGATTTTTATTCTTGAATATAATAAATCAGTTTACATAATTACATTATTTATTGATGTTAATATTAATGGAGCAGTCTGTGAGGGTTTTGAAAGATAAAGGAACAGAACCAGGTACATTAAAAGTTTTAGTTGATGAAGTACCTGCTACGTTATTTTCGTCATTTGACACTATTCTTCTAGCTATCTTTATTTTATTCTGAATTGATTCCTCAATGTAAGATTCTGCAACATTTGATGATCGCCATCCTCCATGACGCTTAAGGGTGGTAATATCTGCACCACTGTCGGCTAACATAGTAGCCGATGTTCTCCTGAATGAATGTCCGGAATATTTTTCATGATTTGGAAGTTGAAGGTATTCGGCAATGAGTTTAGGAATTTTTCCGAAAGTGTTAATCCCAATGGGGTTACAAGTGCATCTACCTTTGTTATAAAATAAGAAAAGTTTATTATGTTTGACTTTAGAAGGTCTGAGGGCAATGTATTTTTATACAAATCTATATA
>BLKR01009174.1:128322-166085 GCA_011170035.1 Teleogryllus occipitalis
CAACAAAATGAATCAATTACCCATTTGGTGTGAGTTGTTTCAGTTGAGTTGATATTTCAATTAAAGAAATTACAAAAGTATTTGGTAAGAACTAGGTGTAAACACGAACAGTAAGACAATATTTGAACATCACTTTACTTGTGTTTCCTTATCGACAAAACGTACCCTACAGAGACATCATTGAACAAAATACATAGTTAATCATGACTTCTAAAAGTCAACACTTCACTCGTATCAGTCATTAAAGAACACAATATAATTAGTTTAAAAACAAAGTCAGAACCATTTCGACAATCTAACTACCTACAATTACCTACAACCAAACTACTACTGGCCACATCATTCAGTATTCTTTCGTATTTCATATATTACGAAGATTTTAAAATATATAATAATTTCATCAAAAACTCCTTGAATCTGAAAGAGGTAAACGAATTTTCCCATTAACAAATAATTCATAGCTGAAAAAACGCACATATAATAAAAATGATCTGATGCAAAGGTAGTTTGTCGTTTATTTCGATTTACAAAGTGTCAAACAAATAAACAAATCACCAAGATTTGTCAGCTCCAGCAAATGGAACGCAATTCACTTATTAATTAGAATATTTACTGTTATTCTAAGAACTTCACAGGGTGACTCAACAAGTAGAATGAGGTTTTCTTCATGCTTTCCTCGTGTTCTCTTGTAATGAAATCGCGCCCGCCTTCTCCGGTATTATGAGATCATCAATTTTATTTGGAAGAAACGACTCGTTCTTAATGTTATTTATTACTGAGGATTCTCTGAGTATTAGTAATATCGCCTGCTTCAGTTATCTCAGTGGCGGAAGTATGAGTTAGTGACTGAGATAATTTTCACCTTCAGATGAGAAAAGTATTACGGACGCCGGATTTCGTGACCTTTAACGTAATTTCCGAGAAACTTTGGCAAGGACCGACGTCTAACACTTCCATGAAAATGCTGCACAATACAGTGATTGTTTGCTGGTCATAGATACAGCCAGTTTGTACGAAAGCTCCTATTGCGTCTAGTGTGGCTGCTAATCTACCGTCCTGGGTAGTAATAGAATTTTTATTACTGACGGGAAAGTTGTATGGTGCAAAATGTCTATCAACTTATCTTCTAATGATATTTAAAACATTTGTAGTATTTTTTAAATTTGTTTAGGAAATTTTTAATAAATGTAATTTCGTATTAGGTAAAGGGGTGTTATAATTAGTGTATTTAAATATTACATATTATATCCCATTTTACTATTTATTATATATTAATATATATATATATATATATATATATATATATATATATATATATATATATATATATATATTCGTACCGTTTTCATTACATATTCATACGTTGACGTTTTATACTACATATTTTTCCAGTCTTTAGTGATGATTGCCCAATCCCCGCGACAGCGATCGAGAGAGCCGCATTCCCTCCCGCCCCCGCGAGGTGCGTGAGGCGCGATGGCCGGCCCGAGGCGACGAAGGCTGCAAGAGGGCGCGCGCGGCGCCTTTAACGAGGGCGCTAACGACCACGCGGGGCGGCACGTGCGCGACACGTGCACGCGGCCGGAAGCAGGCGGCACGTGTGCGGCGCCGCAGCAAAGCACACGCCCTTGTACGGCAAGGCACGGCACGGCACGGTAACGGAAGGCAAGGCAAGAAGAAGCAAGTCAAGGTCAAGAAGAGCAAGCTAAAGGCAGAGAAAGGCAAATAGAGATAAAGTACGGCAAGGCAAGGCGCAGTACAGCAAGATATGACGAGGCGGAGCAGGGCAAAGCAAGGCAATACCGCTAAGGCATGGCAAACCGGAGCAAGGAAACGAGGAGCAAACGCAAGGCGGCGGACCAAGGCGAGATGATTGAATATATTGAAAATTTATGGTTATACAAGATAATTCTCGTAATTTACTTCAGTAGAAATCATTGGCAATAATTTTAGGGATAATACATTAAGCTGTTCGAAATGGTCTCTCCTTCATTCCTCTTCTTTAAGGAACGAGAAACACCATTAGTAAAAGTGTTTTATAAGAGATGTGAACATGATTATAATTGCGAATTGGAGTAGAAAATTGTGTCACACAAATCAAAAAAGCATTCATATTCCCTCAGAAAGAAAAGTTTTGAATATTTCCTTAACTAACTCTCCCGTCTCACATCTCATATGCTTTTTTCTTAGATGCTATTGACAAACAAGAACAGAAAATAGAAAGTTACATTTGTTTAAATTAGATTGAGGTGAATAATTACTTCCATATTCTCTCACAATTTTATCTCAATGCTGTCCTCTCAGAGGTCTCTAGAGGTAAAAATCGGCCTAAGAAAGGATTCCATCATCGCGAAAAGATAGAAAAAAAAATCGTATGTATAAACCCAGACTCTGTTGTTGGCTCCATTAGTTTAGCATTAGCGCCGTGCACGAGAGCACCGCCTGTTTATGGGGCGCGGCGCATCGCCAGCCGCAAAGATTTCGTTAGGGCGCCCCCATTTGCTTGCAACGCGGCGCCGCGCGAGGCGGGCCGGGTTCCGCCCGCCAGGGGACATTTACGAGAGCTACCTACGCTGTAAACGCGATGGATAAGCCGATTAGGGGCTCTTTATTCTTAACTGAATTTCCGTGTAGGGTTAAAAGGCACACTGCACCGGACTGCGTGATGAAAGACTGATACCTTCTCCCCGAAATTCAGTTAGGAGGTGCAATTTGCGCGCGGGTTGCCTCTGGCGCTCGCACGCCACGCACGTTTGTTTTGCTGTCACCAGATATCAAGTCGTGATTTGTGTTCTATTTTAAAGGTTGGTTTTCCCAAGACTTCTTGCAAGTTTTGCTTAGTTCGGGGTGACATTAATTCCTACTTTGCGTGTCACAAAATTAGATAGACCTTGGTCTGTTTACAAGATAGACGTGACTACGACACGGAAAATATATGCAGATTAAAGAACATACATTCTGAATATTTATAATTGTCACCTTTCCTCACCTATTTGAACACATTTAATTCTGAATATTAAAAAGTCGTATTTTAGACGTTCCAAGATCAGACAACACCATTCAGGGCAGAAGAAATAACAGCAAATTGAGTTATCTTTCGCCTTTTATTATCTGTAGGATACAATTTTGATATATTCTTTATATTTATTTTCAATTTTGACCTAAAAAGCCCATGTAGAAAGAAATTCTGACGTTAAAACAAAAAACACTTTCTCAAAGTTTATTATTGTTAGACCACATGCCTATTTTAATTTTTTAAAATTTATTTTACGTCAAAAACAGTTAAAACTGTGTATGACGTGCGATGGGGAGAAGTGAATTCTGTGCACATTTTCAAAATTCTGTGATCCCTACACTGAGTCATATACTACTTGAATTTTGAATTCAAAAAAGCTCCCTTGTAATAAAATTATTTTCAAGGATAAATAAGCAATAAATTTTGGGCTCTTATCCATGATGTCCTTCGTCAAGGAATAATACTTCCTGCCACGACAACATGGTAACGATAATTTGAATAACTATATTTCCCACTGAATTCTAGAAGACGTGCATATATAATGCCTGCGCAACGATCATAATATTCACTGTGAAACATGTAATTTTCAGTGTAATTATGTAACATGGGGATGGACATTTTAAATACTATTAAAAGCAATAGATCTATGTAGATACTGCTAGGTAGATGTTAATGTTATCGTGTAAAATAAGGATTTTGAATCATGAGGTACTGACGTATTCATTGGCATAATAACAAAATTTTTGTCAATTGTTTTGTTTGCGAAAAAATAATGAAGAACTTCGTACAGTAAACATGTACCGTGTGTAATGTGCATTTCCCCTACCGTCTGAAAAGACAAAGCATTCGCACCTGTACGCCAATTTATATACAGCAGTGTCGTAGTACCTAAGCGTTCTTCAGAAGTCCTTAAATGAACGATGCAAAGCACACGAAGACGCAATGAAAATCCGAATCACAGAAAACAGGAATTCATTCGCAGCGTCACTTTTTGACTTGTACGCACGAAGAACATAACTCTGTCCCGCGCGAATATTCTCCTGGAGGAGGTTTTCGCGGCGGCGGACGCATTCGCGCGAGCGAGAGCGAGGCGGTCGAAGTGCTTCAGCGGTGGCTCAGATAAGGGGATAGCGGAGTGGGTGCGGGCGGGCGTCGAGACGGGGTAGCAGGAGGCGAAGTACCGGGGGCGGACGCAAGCTAGTGGAGATGTGGACGGCGAAGTGACAGATGAGGCTGCAGGGCGGTGGGGAGGCGTTCATGGCGGCAGCATGGGGTTGAAGGTGGTGATAGCGGTGGTGGTGATTGTCGGGGAGCTGAAGCGGAGGCGGCGGAGATACCGGAGGCGGCGTCAGCAAGAGGTGGCGAAGTACGGCGGGGTGAGAGACGGAGGGGTGATGGCGGCGGGGAGGCGGGGGCGGGGGCGAAGTCGACGGAGAGGTGGAGGTGTGGAGGCGGCGCGCGGCAAAGGCGGGGAACTGGAGCGGTGGTGGCGGAGACGGCGGGGGCGGTGGCAGCAAGAGGTGGCGAAGAACGGCGGGGTGAGAGACGCGGGGGGCGGGCGGCGGGAGCGGGGGCGGAGTCGACAGAGAGGTGGAGGTGTGGAGGCGGCGCGCATCAAACGCGGGGAGCTGGAGCGGTGGCGGCGGCAACGGGAAGGGGTGGTGAAAGAGGGGGGCGGAGGGAGGGCGTTGGCGACGGGGCGGAGTCGGCGGAGAGGTGGTGTGGAGGCGGTGCGTGGCGGGGGCGTCGTCGTCAAACTGCTGGCGAGGCAGGCAACTCACCTGAACGCGTCTCTCGTAAGAGGTAAATAAACACAGGGTGTTTCCCCTATTCCTCAGGGCCCACCCGCACTTTCGCCTCTTGTACTTTGTCGCGGCGCCTCGCGTCGCTACGCCACGCACCTGCCACCGCTCCCTCTCGCCCGGAATGGCAGGAAAGTAAAAATGAAAATAAAAAGTTTAAAATATAAAAAGCTGAATAAGATAAAAAGTCAGATGTATGTGTCATGAAAGAGCATTGCTAAATACAGTAAATAACATAAATCATAAATATCATAAATAAACATTGCTAAAAATAATAAATAACACGTAAAAAATATCACTTACAAAACAAGGCAGTAATTCGCAATACTCCAGCAATAAATTTGAAAATGAAAAATTGGAAGTATTGGATATAAATTGAGGCAGTTCAAAACGGTAATCTTATGTAGTGTTTTTTGTGTAAACTGAATACTTTTCTACATTTCACATTGATACTTCTCTCACATGAAATCAAATGCCATTATTTATTCGTCCTAAGAGTCGTATGGTAATGATGTGTTTATGATCGGATAGGAGTCGTATGGTAATGATGTCTCTCTCTCTCTCTGTCTCTCTGTCTCTCTCTCTCTCTCTCTCTCTCTCTCTCTCTCTATATATATATATATATATATATATATATATATATATATATATATATATATATATATGTCTACTTTAAATCAGAGATATCCTATTTTGTACTTGCAATTAGTGTTAACAAATTGTTCCCAATTGCACTCAACGAACGGTTTAAAGAAACAAAGGTGAGGAAAGGCGGTGAGGGGGGGGGGGGGCACACGGAAATGAAACATTTCTGCTGTGAATGGATGTTTGGAATTCTTCGCCCCACTGTCCGGCACTCCAACCCTACTGCCCCCCCCCCCGGCTCCCGGCCCCGCTCCGCTCTCGGCGCTCGCTCCACGCAGCGCCGCGCGCCTCTGCATTTTTTACGGCGGCGCTTCAGGGCTGCGTCGCCCTCGCACTCGTTTGCCGCGGCAGGCGTCGCGACGCCCGCGCCGCCCACGCGCCGACGACGACACCCCACGACGCCGCTGGCCGTGCTATTGATTTCGCTTATACTACCCGTTCGACACCTATTAATCGACGGCAAGCAATGATTTCAAGTAATTGGCTTAATAAAGCATTGGAATGCAGTTTGTGTTTTTTTAGATATTTGATTTAATGGACTCTGTTTCCCTAAATCTAATTTACACATCAGTATAGATTGACTGTGTCTGCAAACTCGCTGTGGGATATTGTCATAATATGTTTCAATTTTACGAGTATAGAGAAAATTTTATTTATTTTTTGGTAGCTAAAATCTGTGATCTGTTGGTGATATTGCTCTGGGTTCGTGATATTACAGCTGGAAATTGTGTCCTATTCCAGGAATTGCAATGACTTTCCTCTTTGATTTAGCCACACTTTTTTTCTCATCTTCATTGTCCAACCTCCAGCAAATGTTTCAAACCAGCACCTTCCAAACCGAATAAATAGAATTATCTCAGTTAGGCAGAATCCTTCACTGTTATCTTTCCATTTCTCCTTTCCCCCTACTCAACACATATTTCCTATTCTTCCATTACCTATCTCTCCTTTCTGATCTTCTTCCTCTCGCAGACGTTGCATCAATTTCCTATCTCGGCAAGTCAACGCTCGCTTCCACCTCGCCTCACGCTCTCGGGCCCTTCCTCGCCCGTGCGCTTTTTCGAAATCGTTTCCGGAGCCCCGCGAATGTGTTTGCACTGACGCGCCTCCCGCCGCCCACGCGCCACTTGGACGCGGCGACGCGCAGGTGACTTCCCAGGCGGACGGCGCGGGGGCGGGGGCGGGGGAGGGAGCGGGCAGGTGGAGCGGGGCAAAGGCGCAGGAAGAGGCGTGGGCGTGGACGACGTTGTGGCGGAGGCTAAAGTGGCGTGGGCGGGTGTGAAGGGATGTCAGATGCGGGCGGGGGTGAGGGAAGAGGCGGGGGTGGGGCGAGGTGGGGTTGGGCGGGGTGGGGTGGGGCGGGGGTGTGGCGGGGGTTTAGCGGGGGTGTGGCGGGGGCGGGGCGGGGAGGGGGTGGGACGGGGTGAGGCGAGGGTGGGGCGG
Source organism: Teleogryllus occipitalis (assembly GCA_011170035.1). Lineage (NCBI taxonomy): Eukaryota > Metazoa > Arthropoda > Insecta > Orthoptera > Gryllidae > Teleogryllus > Teleogryllus occipitalis. The sequence goes on from BLKR01009174.1 coordinate 135,229, forward strand.
GGGTGGGGCAGGGGTGCTCGCAATGAAGCCCTGGACGGGAGAGGGGTGCGGAAGGGACGAGGCGGAAATGCGGGTGGCGGTGAGGGCGGGATCACGGCGGTGGGTGGCGTGACAGGGAGTAGAGGAGCGGGCGAGAGCACCGGCGTGTGTGTGTGGCGGAACTCGACACGTGTGCTCCTCAGCATGCAAAGTAGCGGAGGCATGGGAAGACGAAACCGTCCAGGGAAGGGACACGTCTGCCGACAAGCAGGATGCATGTCGTGATCGACGTCCCAGGAGACGCATGTTGTAGCATTTCGGTGATCCCGAGTTGCTTTGATGAATAGATTGTTGGTAAAATAAATTACAGGTTATAATTATTTTGTGGATGTATGTATTAGATTGAATAAAATGAAAAAAAAACTAGAAAAATACCTATTTACAAATACCAATTGTTCATGTTTTCGATAAATTGATAAGATTTCTACCTAGATTATTAGTTCTCAAGTAAATTTAAATTCGTAATGAACGTGGGTATTTATTCTATTCTTATGCGTACCTCACGATGATTTACGTAATGACTTCAACACCGTTCCATTATTCAGAGAAATGCTACTCAGAAGGAAGTCGTCAGTCGCTGTATGAAGAACTTGCTTTAATATTGTCTTCAGCGATGGTTGGGTCACAAGTGGTTCAAATGCACAGTTTTAAGTGCAGAAAAAATTGAAGATAATAAAATTAATAAAAATACGATTATACAATTTCGCAAAAAGTGGTGGCCATGAAACTTTCATTTGCCCAGCTCCGCGGTGTTATCTGTAAGATTCGCAAAGTTTTGGTCGTACAGGCAAGCGGTGGGCTTCGGCTGTCTTCTGAGAGCTGTCCAAGTCTATACTGTGCGCACCACTAGAAATAATTTCGAAATATAGTTTTTTTGAGTAATTTGTCTTTGGCAACTAGGCTTAATATATAAACCACATGTAAACCTGTCACTGAAAAAAGTCAATTCGTTTTGACGTGAAGCTTTCGAACTTTCCCTTCTCAGTATTACTAATTCCGAGGGGAAAAAAATCTTGAAAAATGTGAGAGAAATAGTGATGCGTGAGGAATATTCTACGGAAAAATGAGAAGGGTATGTAGATAAAAGTACGTGAAAGGCTTCTTGCATTCCCCTCTAAATGTGACGAAGATGCAAAGAAAATTTTGAAAATAACACATGGATTGCCTACTTTATACATAATTATCCATTATAATGTTTCCATATGACTGTAATATACGAAGATAACATTAACATATTTCATTTGCAATTATTATTTCATGAGCTGTAGGGATAATGAAGTGTCGAACTGAAGAACGTATCAAGGAAGATAAAATTTGGAATATAGAAGTTTCTTTACACATTATTTAATTCCTAGAGTCATATAACTTAGCAAAAACCTTTTCAGAATTAACTATGGAAAATTAATTGCATTTGCAGCACGTCTTAAGAAAATTAGCAAGGGGTTCAATAGCGCGGGAAGCTAAGACCAATTACTCGGATCCGAAAGTCGTGTACATTGGTTTTCGACCAGTTGCTGTGGCGCCGCTGCCTTCTCATTGGATTATTTCGCTTTTGGCTTTAGTATATTTTTCTTCTTTTAATATTAACTGTGTTTTCTATTTTGATCAGTGCAAAGGCTAAAAGCAAATTTATTCCATCTACTTCGAACCGACCTCATCCTCTGCCAAAAAATTGCATTGGCAGATCATTCAATATCGTAATGAATGCATCCCAAGAAATTCTTTCGCGTTTACTGCATTCCGAAAATATTTGGGCAAAGTTCTATGCAATTCGACGTCTTACTGACTAAATCTAGGAGCTCGAATAAAGAGAAGAATAATTTAAAAATCAAATTCACGATGTTATCTTTTGTTGTTGTTCTTCTTCTTACTGAATCAAGCAAAGTATTCATAGTTTCCTGTGAATAAGCGGTTTAATAGCAAATCACATAGTCTGCTAGCGGGAACGATCAGCGTAATGTGAATCATGAGTTAAGATATACAGTACTTCATCACAATAGTTATCCCGAGAAAACCGAAGAAATATGATTTAACATTTCTCTTCAAGATTAAATTATTATAAAATAGGAAAATATTAATTTAGCAATCCTGGTCTTTCGACTTTCTCAATGTTATTGAAACTGAATATTTGTCGCAACCCAACGCCCAGAAGTAAAATTCCTAAATATTAACGTTTTAATTTCAGGTTTACTTTTTCGCTTCCGTGCTCGCGTTGCGTGCGCAGCACAGGTAGGCCTGGCTGCCGCGAGAGCCGCAGCGCGCAGCGGCGGCGAAGACGCTGCCGACGCACAGACGCCGCGCCGCGCGTGCGTCGAGACGAGGGGCGCGTGAATAAGACATGCTGTGTGCGTGCGAGCGCGTATACCCAGCATTGTTCGGCGCCCGCAGTCAAACCTCGGGATTGATCAAGACTGAATAGCGGTTCCCAGAAAGCAGCGCGCACGCCGCGCAAGATTACCACACGAATTTTTCATAAGGCTGATGGCCGCCCCCGCCAGCCCGGCCTTTCAGGCGACGCGGCGCGGGGCGGCGCGGCGCGTCGCGACGCACGGGCGAGGGTGACCCTCGCTCGCGAGCGCAACTCGCCGCGCCGCCGCCAGACGGCGCCACCGCAGCGCGCCGCCCGCTCCGCACTCCGCGAGCTCCACGGCCCGTAGAGAGCTTTTGCACTCCGTAGGGTAAAACGTTATGAGGCGACCAGCACATGTTCAAGTGTAAAAAGAGTTTTTGCGCTACGTTTCCATCTAAATGGAAGCCGTTCCAAGCTGAGGTGGCAGACGGTTCTGCTAACCCTAAATTCCCACAAAGAGACATCCTCTTTAAATAGTATTGGGGGGGGGGGATTAGCTGAACATAGCACACTCGATCTATAATTATATTATTAAAGACATTTAATTATTATATATCTTGTAGTGCTACCAACATGATGTTGCGTCATGAGAATATGTAAAGATATTAGCAGAATCTACCACCGCAGTTGGGAGAAAGTTTAATTATTGGCGATAACGTTATGGTTTGATGTGCGACACACGTCACGTGGTTTCGTTCGTTATTTCGTTTCCCGCTGTTACTTCAGCGTAAAGTTGGATTTCGCGCAAGCGCAGATGCTCAAACGTGAGTTCATATCATTTATGCGACAAAGTGCTTCTTGCTGTGCCAAATATCCACAATTTACTTAAAGGGGTCATTTCTCCGTGGTGAAATCCCCACTTCGCCTGCTTTGCCACCGCATTTCCCCTCTCGATTTACATGATTGGCCCGTTGCTCCTGCTCGGTCTTGCGTCTAAATAGGAGCTACTTTAAGGAGGAACCACTTTGACAGGTCGGGAAACAAGTGAACACCATTTAGGGCGACGACATTGCAAGAGATAGTGGTGAAGCCATTCACGAATTATATAACTGTAAACAAACGCACTAACAAAATGAGGGCACGGGCATAACCTGCAGTTATGTCGCTACCAGTGGCCATACATTAGCTGTCAAAATGGCCCCTTCTTATAGTAATCTCTCTGTATTCAGGTAGGGCTGCTCCAGTGGGCGGCCGATTGGCGAACCCTGGCTACCGGTGTGGCACAGTGCCTACTCCTCAAGTATGTTAAATGCCGAGGTTTTTAATTACCAGTAGGCGTGTGCTGTCAGATAAACGGGTGTATTTACCACTGCGTTCCACTCCCACTCACTTTGCATCCCTTGAAATGGCATAGAGATAATAAATGAGATATCGTGACAGTGGGACGACAATTATTTGTTGATTTAGAGAAAAATCCACTCATTCAGATTCTTTAACTTGAATACTATAAAGATGAAAAGTGATCAACTACAAAATTATTTCACTAAAACTTCTGTTGCTCCATGATATATTGATGCCACTTGCCATTTCATGGTCTTTTGCATTGTGCACTTCCTTATAAAGTGTACACGTGTAAAGTGTAAAGTGTACAGTGAAAGGGAAGCAATTATTTAAAAAAAATAATAGACTACACTGTACCTGTTACATGATCTTGCAAGTAAACAGACCAAAACTTTTCATTGGCCATTGAATCCTTTAATGGCAACACTAATATTCTTAGATAAGCTTATAAAACGAACCAATAATGATGAACGTACACGTAATGGGAGGAATCTAACGGAATCTTTGGGAGAAAAATATATTACTTAGCATGGAATTTCATTGAACTTCCAAATCAATCCAAATCTATCAAAGAATAATTATTTTACAAAAATGGAAATACGAATGAATTATTATTTAGATCAAAAAGTTGTTATTCGTAAATTTATCCTTCTGAATCGTGTGAAGAGTAGTTATTCAGATCCCTTCAAAAATATTTTTTCAGACATTGTTGCTATTCGAATTTCAGAATTGAACTAGCGAATTTCTTTTAAGCTTCGGGGTTAACAATTAGCCATCCAAGTGCTTATCACAAATTTATCAGAAATCGATTGGCATTCATTCGTATTGTCGGCCGCGAAAGGTTTACCCAATCTGATTCTGATAATGTGCAATGTGAATGGGTTCATTTGCGACCCGCAGCGCCTGCGACTTTCTCCTTCGTGGCGGCGCGGGGGTGGGAGGTGGGGGTGGGGGTCTGCGCTGCATCACGACCCGCGCGGCGGCGTGCGGCCGGGCGAGCTCACCTTTCGACGCCGTCTCATTATCTTAACGACCACGCCCCCGCCCTCGCCCGCAACCCGCCCTGCCCCATTCCGCGATGTTTCTTTTCGCTCTTTTCGCCTTCCGCTCCAGTGGCCTCGCGCGGCGCCCCAACCCTTGCGCGCGCGCTCTCCCTCTCTCTCATCTCGGCTTGCTTCCACCCGCACTCTTCTGCTCTCTCTCTTTCTCTCTCTCTCTCTCTCACTGGCTCGCTCGTGCGCTCCCTCTGACTGACCTCCATCCTCTCTCCACCCCACTCGCTTTCCTCCGCCCTCCCTTACCGACTGCGCATTACTCCTCTCTCCAGCTCCCTTTCCTCTGCTTCTTTCTCTTTCATCTCCTCCTGAATTTTGCCGCACCATTTTACCCTATCCAGCCTTCTCTCTCGTAATACCGTAGAAGAGGAAAGATATTACGTCCTTCATCTATGGCAATGCATTGTGGACGTGAAAATTCTACACGGCACAAAAACACCTTTCTTTAGCTCAGAATTCACCCAAAAAGAACATTTAGTAAACATTCCCATACCAAATGACTGTCGCATAACTTGTAATCGAGAACTGAATCAAATTAAACATTATTTATAATACTAATAAGAAAATTCTTAATTAACAGTTTTAATTACACTGCTCTTTGGCGTTCCTCTTCATCTCTCAATAACGCTGTGCCGAATGACCCATCTCTCTCTCTCTCTCTCTCTCTCTCTCTCTCTCTCTCTCTCTCTCTCTCTCTCTCTCTCTCTTTCTCTCTCTTTCTCTCTCTCTCTCTTCCTTTCTTTCTTCATCTCTTTTTATCAACTGTGCCCTCCAAGTTCACCCACTTATCCCTTGTGTCTTCAATCTTTGTTCTGCAGAAGATAACCATTAAACCTTAAGCCTGACTTGAATGTGAACGATTGCATGAAGTACATACTGCAAGGCACTGTACGCGGAAAGCCAGACAAAAATCTACTAGATACTTTCCAATTATCAACGACCTCTTGGAAAACTAAGATGTTGCGTATACCATCAGCATTAACCACGATGGTTAACGAAAATTTCACCGTCTACCGGCGCACGATTACATAACATTCTCTTCTTACGAAGTATTCGTAAGGCAAGAAAGTAATAAACTTCAATAAAAATTCTAACACAATGGACACCTTCTCAACTAATCGTCGCCATAATGTCTGTGGAGAAATCTACAAAATCGAGTCATTACCAACTCGATTTACCATTTTCTTCGGTGACATCACTATGTTCATTACCATCATTACCATACCGGAGTAATTAAAACATATTACAACTTCATCAGTCTCCATTACAATAGAAAATTCAATTCAATTACTGCATCCAAGTGTCACATCCACGTGGAAAATAAAGCAATGGTTTTCGTACATATTTGCGAGCACTACTAACACCGCCGTTGTTGTATTGCTTGTAGTTCTCGGGCTATTCTCTCCTTATCGAAGTCTTTGCAGTCACAGAAATGACCTCATGCTTTGCTGGATATCTAGTCTTTTAACATTTTCCCACCGGAAGTCAATGATTCACTTTTGGGAAGAGGAATCTCAAAAACTTAACACAACACACACACATCTGGGCTATTCATTGTCGCATAAGGAGTCAACAGAAAACGACGATGTCTCAGTCAAAAATCACACGCATGACGAGAGGCATATATCTATGTTGAGGACGCCATTTTAAGCTGCAACCCCTTCAGACTGTGGGTGTAAATTGGTTGGCGCTTCAACCACCTCGACCATCTAATGAGACTATTAACATACCGCTTTCCCACACATTCACTGCCACCATCACCACAACGATCGTGAATACCTCCACCAGCTCAACCTAATCATCGTCGTCATCACTGCATTTCAATTCCGTTTCGTATCCATCACCAGACCAACCACCACCGCCTGTACCGTCATTGATCATGGATACAAACCCAGGACCACTGAGAGAAAATCTGGATTCCAGTACAAAAAATGTACGTGGGTCCTTATAAAAAATTTATAAGCACATTTATATATATATATATATATATATATATATATATATATATATATATATATAATTATTATTTCGATTACATCAATTTATTAACAGGAGACTTATAATATCCACTTGTGCTCAACAGTACAGAATAGGTCTTAGTCCGCTTTCCCGGATGTAAGGCATCTCAGATCGTGACATAATAACAATGTAGCCTGCCAGTGTCTTTTAATTTTGAAAATATATTTACTTACAAAATTATAAAAATATAAGGGCCAATAAAAAATAAATGAATTAATAAAATGTTCCAATTATTACAATTATGGGGCGTTGGGTTGGACGGACCCCTGTCGTGGGGCCTGCATACGCCATGGCCAAGGACTCTGCCCGCGCCGTCCCCGTCTTCGTCCCTTCAGCGAGACCCCGCCCCTGGCCCCCTTCCCTCCCCCCGTAATTCAGAGAGCGCGGTGTGCGGCGGACGGGCGCGCTCATTTCCATGTTTACGGTCGCCCACGCCCCGCTCACGCCCCGCCCCCACCCCGCCCCCACCCCCGCCCCGCCACGCCCCCGCCCGCCCCCCTCCTTCCCACCGCGCTGCGTCAGTCGCCCCATTGGCGCGCCCGGTCGAGAGCTGCGGCAGACGCACTGGCTACGAACCGCACAGTGCGATCGCGCTACTCTTAACCTCCCGGACACACGATTCCGCTGTTGGGGAGCAAAAAATTCACTTGAGGGATGAGGCAATGGTTTGCGCTCCATACCAAACGGCCTGGTGGGGATAGGTCCCTCCTCCCATGACGTGTTCAGAGGTGCGCAATCAAATGCGTCTGAAATACCTGTACATGTGATCTCCACCGGTAAAGGGATTCGACCTTGCAAAAGCAGTGAATTAAAAAACAAAAATTTAAAAAATTGAAGATATGTGTAATTTAACTGCAGGATAGCTATTTACATTACAGGGACAGAAAGAGTCTTTGACGCGGAAATGATGGAATAGGCGACATAAGGTACGGAGTTCGGTATTTTGAGTAGAGTACGCCAAAGACTTTCGTGGAAGCTGCTTACATTATTTTTAGAAAGCATTCACAGAAAATTACAAGTTTATTCTCTTGTGATCATTGTCAATAAGCGACTAAACAGACATGTTCATTCATGTCCCACCAGTAATTTCTTTATATTGCAGTAACCAGTATTTTATTTAATTTACAAAGCGTTGTACAATTTTGCCATATGAGTAACTGAAATAGCAACTTCCCAATCTACGTACAGGAAACAGAAATAGGGCTATTCATGCACAAGTGCTGAAAAATAGTATACACAGTTAATTTATATTTATATACATTTTCCGTGAATGGGAATATTACCAGATACGCTGAATATTATAATACTACGCAGAGTACTGCATTAAAAATGTACCATACACTTGAAACGCTTCAGAAGTTTTATTTATCAAATACATTTTCTTACTCTTCAAGAACTTAGCCAATTAGAATTAAGAGCATTCTAAAGGAAATAAAAATTACAGTCCGCAATATATTGCAGCTCTATGTGGACGTTTGCTAAAGAAACTCGGTGTTAATTATCGCCAAGAAAGCATTTTCTGGTAAATGGAAACACAGTTTTCGCAGCTCAACACAAATAGCTGTGAAATTTTTTTGGGAGGAACTTAAATGAGTATCAAAATCTTAACGATCCCTTTGCCAAATAAAAAAAAGTGACATGACAGAGTTGGTAGCACATATTATTTGAGTTAATTACGTTTGTTTCGCGGTATATTAAACATTAAAACAATATGGTATACTTTCGTTTTTTTCTTCTTTCAGTTTTTCTCTAAAGCCTGAGATAACAAACGTAATGTTGGCCTGGCATCGCAGTTTAGGGAAAAGGGCATTCTGAGCCCTGCGAAGTATGCAACTTAAGATGAGCAAAAGAATAAACAATGGCGTTTTATCGTTGACGTCTCCTTTGCATTACTTCTTGTTCTATTTATTCTAGCGAAAAAAAGACCTTGCTTGCAGTTTTCAGCTTGCTATATGAGTGCATGCTCATTTTATTTTGTACGTAGGCAATTCAGTCTTCACTCTGATTATTGACAGTAGAAATATTTATGAATGAAGTTTGAAAGCTCACTTACTACATTTCTAATCCATTAGTTCCTTTATATTTATATATCAAGCCTCTTTGGTAATTAAGTCATTATTTGAGCGTCAGCCAAAGTGCATAGTCATCTACATTAGAGCATGGAATTCATAATAAAGCAGAAAACTTTACCCGCATAACAGGAATTCACTTCCATTATCAGAAAGCTCCCACAAATGACACCCCCCCGTGTTCCTACTGATCTGTGTTATGATTTTTCTAACAAATACCTAGTTTTCTCCATTGAGCAATGAATATCGGGATCGTGACATGAGCCCTAACAATTTCAATAGCACGCATATTTCGTTTTATGTAAAATACGTCGACATTCCTTTCAGTTCAGAGGCAACCGCAAAATTCCACAAATCAAACGAGTTACTGATTCATTCTGTGCGCATCTGCTATTCAGGAAATTAGTCCCGTGAGCGTAGTGCAAGTTAGAATCGGGAAATGGGGGTGACAAGCTCCCACTGGAACTTGAAACTCGGATCCGACCTACATGCCAACTTGCGGAGTTTCTTTCCTCCAGATATCTTCTCCAACAGAGCATCTCTCAAACCCGGATAAGCTGTAAGCTCCTGACCGGTCACCCGATATGTGCGGCAGTGTAGTGCATGCAAGTGTAAGAGTGTACGTGAGTGCAAGAGTAGAAAAGGGAAGGAAAGATCGCGTGCGGTCCTTGGTGCGTTCATTACGTCGCGCGCGTTTATTAGGGTACTTCTCCGGCATTCGCTTACTATTGACAAGTCAAAAGGAAACATCTCGAAACTGGATGCGCCCACAACACACCACTGCCTCCGCCACTCACTCCTTACGTGTAAACACAGCAGCTTTTATTGCGTCACGACCTGTGGTTATCGCTCTAAGTACAGGGCACAGCCTGGGGGCACCCCCGCCCCGCGCAGCAGGTCGAAACTTTCTGAAACGTGTCGGTCTCTCTGCTGCCGAAACGCAGTGTGCGCTTGCGTCGATGTGCCCCTGCAGCGATGACTAGGGGCAATTCCCTACTGCAACAGAGGATTAAAATACCAGCACTCGAATAGACTCTGTCGCGTGTTGAGGAGCAAACGATTGCAGCCATGACTATGAACTGTGGTAGTTGTGCGGTTCATGTCGAAGGGTTGAGTTCGTTTCCCTGTAGCGCAATACGGAAGGAAGTCACGACACGTCGAGTAAGAAGAGAAGGATAATCAAGTTTCGGTTGAAATAAAAATTTGGCGGTTGTTCGTTTTATTTGTATTTAAACATCTATACTGAGTTTGACCACGGATTAATAAGAAAATACAAATATACATTTAAAAAAATATTTTTCATTTTTGGTTTGTTCTCGATAATATGCTGTGTATTTTTTCCTTGATATGTTTTATGATGTATATGTTGTTTTAAGACTTAAATGCACTTCATTACTACTTCTGTACTTTGACACTTTTGTGTAACATTTTGATCATATTTCTGATTATTCCTAATTGCGTGTTTTATCTGTGCATACCAGCAGCGTACCGTAATTTTTTTTAAATTTCTTTCTGGGTTCGGTAAATTTTGTTTTTTCTTTCAAGTGATCTCCAAAAACGTCCAATTGAAGGCTTGATGTGGAATGACCGTCGCAGTTTAGGAGTAGTTCTCATCAGTTACAATAACCGTTTTCTGGACTCATTGTAAGGTGTCAAATAATGCGGTTGTAAAACTATGAATCTCTGGAGATATTTAATACTGGACGAATGTCACAACTATACATGTATTTGCACAAATAATTATGTGGGCATACGTCATTGTCCCAATCGTTATAGGTCAGCGAGAAACGTGTGTTCAATTTGAATGAGATAACGGTGTCCGTTCCTCAAGTGTCGGGGAGCTTTCAAAATGAATACAGTCAAATCTTGATTTCCAAACGCCATTGTTTTCATATGATGTTTTTTACTTCTTCCATCGACATGTTAAACCAGTTTTCACACATCTGTTCAATTGTAGTACAGATGAACACTGCCCACAAAATATCCCATGCCTTCGTGACTCAGTTTCTATTTCTTTCTCACTGAGTCACCCGCGCGCTGAACCGATACATTTTGTTTTGCGCTACATTTGTGCTTATTTGTAGAGTGCTAAATAAGCCAACATACGGCCAGAAAAAGTTTCGAACGGCGGTTTTTTGATAAATAATGCTATAGGGGCGATATAATTCAAGAAAGAACTGATAGCAAAACACAAAAGTGTATTAAATGTAGATTTTGGTAATGCTTTGTTGTAGTTTTGGAAGGAATGTTTAAGTATTACTTTATTTCATGTGGGAAATATTCCTTGAGCTTTCGAACATTTGTTTTTCATCAGACTATCTCAAACGAATTAATCACGAAAACTGGTGAAAAAAACGGAATAAAAAAGTCCGGTCCAAAATACCCCGTGCCCACCCGGCGACCGCCAGCTGCGCGCGGAGCCAGCGCGGGCGCGGCGTGTCGATGGAAGCCCGCGTCGCGAGTTCGACGGGCGCCATCTTTAATTCAGCGCTTCCGCGGCGCAATTAACGAGCGCCAGCAAGTGCGGCGCGCGCCCTGCACCTGTCGGCGCCGCCTCAATAATGCAGCGCGTCAGGCGCCAGCGCCGCGCCGCGCCACTCCCGCCACGCCGCGCCACACCACGCCACGCCGCGCCACACCATGACACGCCTCGCCACACCATGCCACGCCGCGCCACACCAACCACCCCTCGCCACACCATGCCACGCCGCGCCACCCAGAGCCCCATCATGTATACCACGCCACACCTTTTCACGCCGCGCCACACTCGCCACGCCGCGCCACACCCGCCACGCCGCGCCACACCAACCACGCCTCGCCACACCATGCCACGCCGCCCACCCAGAGCCTCGTTGTGCCACTCCCTGCCACGCCTCGCCACGCCATGCCACGCCGCGCCACCCAGAGCCCCATCATGTATACCACGCCACACCTTGTCACGCCGCGCCACACCCGCCACGCCGCGCCACACCATGCCACACCGCGCCACACCATGTCACGCCGCGCCACCCAGAGCCCCGTTGTGCCACTCCCTGCCACGCCTCGCTACACCATGCCACGCCGCGCCACACAGAGCCCCGTCATGCCACACCAAGCCACACCTTGTCACGCCGCGCCACACCCGCCACGCCGCGCCACACCCGCCACGCCGCGCCACACCATGCCACGCCGCCCCTTGCCAGAGCCCTATGCCACACCATGCCACCCCTTGTCACTCCACGCCACACCGCCACACCATTCAATGCCTCGCCACACCATACCACGCCGCACCTTCCAGAATTCCGTCAAGCCACACCACGCCCCCCTTGCCACACCGCGCCACGCAGAGCCCCGTCATGCCATTCCAGGCCACCCCTTGCCACGCCGCGAGGCACCACGCTACGCCTTTTAATGCCCCACGACACCCTGTGCCACGTCATGTCACGCCAAGGCGCTCCATGCCAACCCCTGTCACACCATGCCACATACGAAGTATGTAGTACTTCGGGAGGGTACGTTTGGAGGTTCTCTGGAGAGAATAGTCTCTCTTCATTGCTCGTTCATACGAAGAACACGTTTCTTGTGAATAGTTTCTTGTTACTTGAAAAACCTTCACATAGATATATTAGTGTTTAAGGTTAAGGTTTTCTTTCCTTTAAGATGTAGTTCTTTCTCGTTTTTCTTTCTCTCCTACACACTCTTTATTCCAATATATGTCTCATTTCATAACTTACACACTCTTTTTCATTTCTACTAATTATTTTTTCATTGAAAATTAATTTCAACAGTTTTCTTCATAACATACTTACTGCATCTAGCCGTTCTTTTATATTTTCAACTGCAGTTCAAATCTGTTGTGATTCAAAGCTCGAAATTGCAGACCAGTTACTACGCACAACTCAGTTGCGAAAAAAGTTCATTTACAAGTAATTCACCCAGCTGGGCCAAGAATTAATTTGCAAATCATTCGATGCCAGTGTTTTCATAAGCAAAAGCTGGATTGCGAAAGGAACAAGGCGATCCGCATTGGGAAAACATTTATCCCAGCCCCAAAATCGAATTTGCACATCCCCAGTGGGGGGCACAGCGCTCGACCGCCTGCTAAAAGTTCCACGGCCACCTCGCCTCGCCTCGCCCCGCCCCGCCGATCGCAGCCTCGTCATGGCTACTGCATGATGCATGGCGCGAGCCATGTCCACTGTCAGAGGGCCATTCATTTTAACGCGACCCCCGCGCACTGAACATTTACCTCCATCGGGTTGCGACGAAAATCTATTTTATCGCTTCTAAAATTCCGTCAGGGAAATTGAATGAAGCGCTTATGAAAAATCATCCCTTTTGGAACTTAGATGAGTAAAGTGTATCTATCATTTACCGTTTAAATTATGCAGGTTTTTTATTTATAATTAAAAGCTCTTTGCGATGTAGAGAGTCTACGTTGACACTCAATTATTCATATTCCTGATATCAGGATACGATATAATATTGCGAAACAGAAATTTGTATTCAAACTTACTTGATTTGGGAAATACGTTTGCAAAGTTTCTTTATTAAATAATTTTGGGGCGATAATTATAATCAATAGTGAAAACGTCATTTTATATTTAAAAGCTTTAAAAATGGATTTATATATATTTTGAAGGGGATTTAGAAGGACGAAAAATAAATTTTAAAAAAAGAAGGGAAAGGGATGATTCGTACGTCGACATCAACGGATGGAGAATTGGACACGACAACGAAAGAACTTATAAAGAATAACCATGAACCTGTAAGGAGAAACCAAAATTCGATTGAACCCAAAAAGAAGTAAAACTCAGGAATCAATTTTGTTGGCTGTGATGTCTGTCATTTTATCCAAGCACTAACGCACCATTATTTTATCCAAACGCCATAAATAAATTATCTATTCTGAAAATCCAACTACGCCTTTAAAAGGAAGAACAATAACGAACATTAAAAGACATGAGCAGAAATCACGACATAGAGCGACGTTTCAAAATGTTAAAGCCGAGGAAAAGCCAAAGGAAACTCAATATTGAAATCATGAAGCAGGGCGGATCGCGAGGGTAGATGGGAGGGGCGAGAAAACCCCCAGACTCAGAGCGAACATTTCCCCTGTGAAGCGCAACTGGCGCTGCGTTTCCGGAACTGTCACTCGCTGGCGCAGCATCGCGCCTTCTGGGGCAGCCCCGCCCCCGCCCCACCCCGCCCCCGCCTCCGCGTCAGCGCCGCTGCATAATTCAGCCACCCGGGTTCGACTCTCCGCTCAGACGCTGAATTTTACAGCTGCGACGTCCCCGTCCGCAAGTGTGGGACCAGTCGCGCGAGGGGGGCGGGGGGGTTGAAGTGGACGGGGGTAGACGGAGGTTGACGGAGGGACGGAGAGGACGAGGGCGGGAGCGACGCGAGTGGCGGCACCTGCTGCGGCTGAGAACGTTGGTTGGGGCGCGGACGTTAGCAGCTGTGTCCGAGGGCGGTGATGGAAGTGGCGGTCGCAGAAAGAGGTCACAGAGACGTCTGCGGTGACTTTAGCAAAACTAGAAGCAGAGGTAGGCTGCGGCACAAGCGGTGAAACGTGCAGAAAAGAAGGGACGGACACACAGCCAGAAAGAGTATTGGAAACACATGGCAAAGGAACAGGGAGAGTAAAAGAGAAAAAAGCTAAGAAAGGCCAATACAATAACAGGTACAAGAGCAGAGACAATGGTAGGCCAAGGAAAGACAAACAGGCAGGACAGAAAGGGAAAGTGGAAGTGATAAGCAAAGAGCTTGGAGCGGAGGCAGTTAGAAGCAAATATATAAAGAGAAAATGGCATAAAGGCGAGACTGAGAGAGAGAAGAGAGAGGAGAGAGAGGGCAGAGAGACGAGAGAATAAAAAGAGAGTAGTGAGAGGAGAGAGAGAGAAAGAAAGGAAAAACGAGAGAGGGGCGTTAATGTGAGACAAGTTCGTAACGATAGAATTCTCTTCCAGACAGCAGCTAAATTCAACCTAGTCACAGACTCTGTAGAAGTTAACGGAGCCGCTCGGCCTGTGGGTTCGGTTGCGAGCGGTGGACGGCGCGTCGGGGACGATGACGCGCGCGAAGTGATGGCAAATTTTACCAAAACATCGATACAACGCTAAAGAGTTTTCGATGTAGATGAAAACATCGACGAAAAAATGTTCAAAACATCTGTGTTTTAATTATAGATTAATAAACAGGCTAGTTTCCTATTCATTACTAATTACAGTACGTAAAAGGGATATATTTTGTTTGGTTTCTAGCATATTAGTAGTATATTAATAAAAAATATTGTCGAATGTAAAGAATAAAATTAACAATAATTAACAGCGTGTTTCGCTACTCTGCCCTTTATTCACCATGGAAGTAAAACCACCTAAAGTTCCCTCACATTGCACAGGCGAAATGTGCAACGTGATAAAGAGGATGACGCAAAACAAGGACATTGCTGTGGATTGCTGCTACTCAACAACGTGCCTAAACCCCATAACCCCATAATTAAAAGAAAAATTAAAATTAAAAAAACATCGATGTTTTTGCAACAAAATATCGATGTGAAGAAAACACCGAAAGCAAAATATTGATGTTAATATACCGATGTTTCCGATGGAAAACATCGATGTGAAGAAAACACCGAAAGCAAAATATTGATGTTAATATACTGATGTTTCCGTTGGAAAACATCGATGTGAAGAAAACACCGAAAGCAAAATATTGATGTTAATATACCGATGTTTCCGTTGGAAAACATCGATGTGAAGAAAGCACCGAAAGCAAAATATTGATGTTAATATACCGAAGTTTTCGATGGAAAACATCGATGTGAAGAAAACACCGAAAGCAAAATATTGATGTTAATATACCGAAATTTCCGATGGAAAACATCGATGTGAAGAAAACACCGAAAGCAAAATATTCATGTTAATATACCGATGTTTCCGTTGAAAACATCGATGTGAAGAAAACACCGAAAGCAAAATATTGATGTTAATATACCGATGTTTCCGTTGGAAAACATCGATGTGAAGAAAACACCGTAAGCAAAATATTGATGTTAATATACCGATGTTTCCGTTGGAAAACATCGATGTGAAGAAAACACCGAAAGCAAAATATTGATGTTAATATACCGAAATTTCCGATGGAAAACATCGATGTGAAGAAAACACCGAAAGAAAAATATTGATGTTAATATACCGATGTTTCCGTTGAAAACATCGATGTGAAGAAAACACCGAAAGCAAAATATTGATGTTAATATACCGATGTTTCCGTTGGAAAACATCGATGTGAAGAAAACACCGTAAGCAAAATATTGATGTTAATATACCGATGTTTCCGTTGGAAAACATCGATGTGAAGAAAACACCGAAAGCAAAATATTGATGTTAATATACCGAAGTTTCCGATGGAAACATCGATGTGAAGAAAATACCGTAAGCAAAATATTGATGTTAATATACCGATGTTTCCGTTGGAAAACATCGATGTGAAGAAAACACCGAAAGCAAAATATTGATGTTAATATCCCGATGTTTCCGTTGGAAAACATCGATGTGAAGAAAACACCGAAAGCAAAATATTGATGTTAATATACCGAAGTTTCCGAAGGAAAACAACGATGTGAAGAAAACACCGAAAGCAAAATATTGATGTTAATATACCGATGTTTCCGATGAAAAACATCGATATTTTAAAAATATCGTGTTTTTTTTTTTCATTCCTACGCGGGCGGCCAAGCTCCAGCGGCGGCGCCGAGAGGTGCGCGGCGCGGCGCGGCGCGGCGTGGCGAGGCGCCTGCATCTTTGATGCTCCGCGCCGTGCATCTTTCACGCGGGCGAATGCGCATCCGTGATCGCCGTCGACTCCGACAGAAGCCGCCAGACGGCGCGCTGATCGGGGCGCACAAGCCTTTCCGCGAAATGGCGGCCGGAGGAGAAACGGGAGATGTCGCTTTATTCTGCGAAGGGTTCACTCATAAAATGTTGGTGACATTTCACGCTTTCTAACCCACCACGACAGACCTTCTTTTAATGCGTAAATGCATATGAAGTAATAAAGGGTTACAGAGAATTCGTGAGAGAACTATGAAAACAACTTCAGTTCAGTTTTACCTTACTGTTATTAATGACTGAAAATATTTTGATATTCTCTTCATATCTACCTTAATAGACGTGAGCATTTTTAAAGTTCTAAATAAATTGAAATAGGTACATATTTCTTTATAATACACCAAAAAGTTGCAGATATGTCTTCAACGCTTTTGAAGAGACTAGTTTATCATCGTGTTTGACTCGTATCTCATGTAGGAATGCCAAGTTCAGACTCTACCGGATGAATCTAACTAGTAAGAAGTCCAGTGATAAACTTATAAGATACGCACATGAACTTTTATATTAACTCCTATTGAGAAAGAAATTGGAGTCCGAGAGAGAGTCATAGTCAAATTACCAGTTTTTTCGAGATGACCACGATGCTCTACGAACAAAACATGTCCTATTAAATATTAAAGGTTTCATTCAGTTTCAAGAAGTTCAGAAATGTACAAGGTAGAATGCAGTGCATTTATTGTAAAATCAGAAACAGGACAACGTGAAGAAAGCTCTTTAACTGATTAGCGAGCGCTGATAATAGAATAATACATTACATAACGTCGTTGAACCTTCATAGTTTAATTCACATAACCGACATTTCGGGAACATGACCGCATTATAGATTTCCACATCCCTTCAGATGTCACAAAAGCACCCGACTGATTTGCTTTGTTTTCCGTTGATTAGAAAGTGACCACCCTGAATTCATTGCATTAATATACATGTAGCATATGATAATATCAAAACCATGCTCATAGTTAAGTTAAAATAGACCAGAATATCCCAGCTATGTTGCAACGGCTTCACCTTTAAACGTCGAGTCTCTAATTTAGTCATTTTGTTTTGATCTCCGACTCCGACATTCTGTTAATATTATTATAACATTTTACAGATAAGTAAATGGACTTTTCTCTTTGATATTAATGACGCTCAGATAAACAGCTTTTAAAAGAATACACAGTATGTATGATACTTTTTCTCACATTAATAAAATGATAAGCATATCTTTAAATTTAAACTAGGGGTGCTAAAACAGCATATATTTTCTCGCCCGTACTTTCGCACAAAATTATGTGAAAAGTATTACAATTTTCGAAAAATTGTAGATGAGCTTATTTTAAAATCTATCTTTACGGAACAGATTTCATTCAGGGAAATAAATCTCTATCTTTAATATTTTAGCTGTAGGAAGACTCAAAAATAATTTTGAACTTTTGCAATTTTCGAAAAATTAAGAGTTTGTAACGAACATGAGACCTGCACCATTTTCTTAAACGTCCTTCACACTATTCAACAACGAAATTTAATAAAAAATTATGGAGTCAATTGTTTTGTAAATTTGGAAAATGTCTCAGAGGAATCATGTAAAGTAACCCCTAAAATTAAAATATCGATATAAAATTCAAGGGGCTGAGATATCAACCAGATAGATTGGGGAATATCAGCTTTGGAGAAAATCGGCTGAAAGGTTTAGCCTTTAGCGTTGTTCACAGATCGACGGACAGACAGGCACAGACAGGCAGACAAAAGTTTTACCCTCATTGGATTTTTCACTATCAAGGACTCACAAAGCATAGATTCTGGCAACACCACGTGTTAGAGGATATTTTTCTAAATTAAGCAATTGGATTTTTCCACTTTTACGTTACCAGGACCCTGTAATAAGTTTTGTCTGCTGAAAATTAGCCGTTTTTCGCGCAGCATTACATAACTTTGTCTCTACTCCGTAGCGAGAACTTACATCTCATTTCAAACAAATTACATTTCAAAAAATGCACACATCCAATGACATAAAATATGTAGTCATTGAGGTATTTCGATTAATAGAATTACGGAAAAATAGACGTTTAGTTAAAAAAGGAGTAGAATAATTCAGAGAAATTATTATCTGGAAATATTTTAGATTGAATCTGAAATCAACGATACCCCCAGAAAACAAAATTGCGATTGACAATTCAGTCATGTTAAAAGTAGCTGATACATTCATCACACAAGTCGTCTGCCAACTTGAATCATTACATTTCTCACCTCTTACAAAACCTTCGCGGTGCCTGTGTCCCACATTTACCGAAGTTTCGTCCTCTTGAGGCGAGCTGGGAGTCCTCAAGGCACTCCGTGCCATATTTCCGACCCCGCAGGGCTTATTCTTCTGCTAATCCGCTTTATCTCTGCAGGAGGTTTGAAATTCATAATTGAATTCCGAATTAGATAATTTCGCAAAAACAAAATTCAATTATCCCTGGGCTGCGCCTTCAACGGGAGGACTCCGACGGGCAAGTTGACGTAAACCGCCCACCTCTCATCCCGGCGGTGACCTCGTTTCGCTGTCACTGCCCGTCGCTCTGAGCTGCCCATCCACCGCCCCACAGACCCACCCACGCCTGCTCCGAGATAACGTCGGAGGGAATTGTGCAACTATTTTCAACTGTAAAGAAGTTATAAGGGTCAATAATTAATGCTTATCGCGAGAAGTGTAATTTCCATTTTTATTGGTATCAGATATATTAGAAACAAATGATCACCACAGACAGTAAATCAAGTAAAAGTAACACACAGTTTCAAAAGTTACGAAGTAGCCAACCGTCAGGTGATTTGGATATCCATTTTATTAAGAAAAATATTTGCATGCTTATTTGCCGAAATCTATTGAATTAACTTAACTCAACTTAACTGAAATACATTCTTAAAGAAAGTATTGGCACTTAAATTCGCTCTCACACATGATTTTATAACAGAACTATTAGCAGACAAACCATGCATCAGGATAAATGTCGCTTAGTTACTTTACAACTTATTTTCCTTTTTTAATGTAATATTTGTCTAATTTCATTACGCATGTTTCCTCTAACATATTTCAAATTGCAACATATATTTAAAAAACTCACTTTTATCTGTCTACAAAACTTTTTATCAAGGTGATAACACTTATTAAGTGTAACAATTTATTTACATTAAGATCGATTTATGGAAAACATTGACTGCATTTTCAAATACGTAGTAGGATTCACTTGCTTATAACAAACCATAACTAACAGCAGAGCATAATTCTTACATCGGGCACAAGTAATCATGAGACATTTTCAGCATGCCAAATTTCACGGAACTCATTATAAGGAAGGCACTCATCATTAAGCGAGATGACCGGGAGCGGTAGCTCAGTGCATCAACTGATGTCACTGCAGCGCCTCTGACCGGGAGGTCCTAGGTTCCCACTCCCCACGGCGGCAGGATTTTCGATACTAGCTTTTCAGCTAGGTCGAATTCAGTCGCTGTCTGGATGAGAATTCTAGCGGCCGGCTGCTCTGATCGGTAGTTTTCCGTGGTTTCTCCGATAACACCAGGCGAATGCCGGAGCAGTACCTTACCAAACGGGCCACAGACCGCGCGCGATCTGTCCTTCCTCTTCCTTGTCCTGCACTACACTACCACATATTCCGGGAGACAGGTCGGGAGCTTAGAACTTGTCCCGACTGGGCCGGTGCCCCGCTGGTGGGAGAGTCTTGGTTAGGGGAAAAACCCCACTAGCCGACGGTAGGTCGGCGCCGGATCTCACCATCCAACGGGGGAAGATCACCGCCATCTCCCGAGACAAAAACATGCACTACACTCACGGGACTAATGACCACAGTAGTTGACGCGCCCGGAAACACGAAAAAATCAATCAATCAATCAATCAATTAAGCGAGATGAAATTTAACGGAGAATAATAGAGAAAATAGTAATGAATTACTCCCCTCGCCTCCGAGTGCAATCTGAGCGCGTTCAAGCATTCCTTCGTCCTCGCCTTCCGCGATCGCCTGCAGAGCAATGCGGATGGTCAGCGCCCGGACAGGCGCCGATTTCTTTCCGGGCCCCCTCCACTGCAGTCCCCCGCGGAGTTAGGGGAGCTCGGCTCCCCCCGGAGGCGCTCGGGAGGCGGAAGGACGAGATTCTCTTTTCACTCGGTGGCGGCGGCGTCACTAAATCTTAATACCTCCGCGATCTGGCGTAACTAGGAAAAGTCGACTCCCAGCTTCCTGAATCAGGCGGCTGCAGCTAAGGAACTCCTGAATGGAATTCCCGGGGTAAAAGAAGAGGAAAAGGAACTGCAAGTAGCACTGAGGGCTGGGGAAGAGGCGGAGTGAGAAATGAGTAGCAAAGAGCTCGGAAGGAGAGTAACTGAAGCATTCTAGCCAACTACTTCTTACAAAGAAACCAAGTGAAGAAATATCACAAGTATTCTACTTTCAGTTGTCTTTTCTATGAAAACAAATTTTAACTTTAAAAATTTACAATTTACAATTTTTTTATATTAGGTTTTGAGAGGTTTGAAACATATAATACTAATTTTTGTATTTTAAAGTTGGATACGTAAATTACCCCCCGCCGCCCTCATACAATGTTAAAAATTACATTTCTGAAATAAAAAAAGAAGCTAAATATTAGTAGGATAAGGTGTATACCGAATAACATTGATCCAAATATAGTCTAAGGTACACAGCTTTGCAGGTACGGTTAAATTACTCAAATTTTGAAGCTAGTGACAATGACATAAAACATAACTGCAATGATAAATATTAATTAATGCTCGAAAATGTCAAATTTTGTGGTTTTAAGAAGGGAATCATCACTCAACGTTCATAGCTCTCAGACTCCATATAGCCTCAGGCTAAATACAGAGCTGCAAACTTTCATCACCACAGACTGGAAAGTCTAGCGAATTAGCATGGCACACTCATCATTGAGCTCTGAAGTGGAAAGTTCCTAAATAAAGAACATAATATGGATAATACATAACAATATGTTTTTACGTGTGTAGCCATATAATTAACGAGCATTACCAAATGTGAATTATTAAACATCATTTTTCGTAATTCTGTTCCTCTCACATAACAAGAACCAAAAGCCACACATAAACAGGCGGCGTTCGTTAAAAATTTAACAGCTCGCTGTCCGTTCAGAACAATCGAAACAAATGAGTTGTAGACAAAGATGGCAAATGGCTTAGTCTTTCTCCAAGAACACTTTCTTATTAATACTTAATCTTATTTTCTGCTTACGCCTCGTTTAGTCGTTTTATAACTTCAGCAACGTCAGTTTTTTTTGTTTTATACCTGCAAAATGACTTAAATACCTATAATCTAAACTATTACTATAACTAAATGTTGGGTATTTCAAATGCTGTGTAAAGTAAAAGACAGATATCATGCGCATATTTTGACATGATAAGGTTCGTGTGACGGGTTTAAATCTTGTCCAATCCTTATGGGATTTGTGGTACAAATATTTCCATGCAGTTCTCTCATTTCTCCTACCTTTCACTTCCTCATTGCTCCAGTCACATCATCGGACCATTATATCAGTTATTTATCAACGAACAGCCATAAGGCATAGGCTCTGAATTATTATTATTATTATTATTATTATTATTATTATTATTATTATTATTATTATTACTATTATTACTACTATTATCATTATACCTTTCTTGACTTGGATTACCATGAATTTATTTTTGAAATTCCCACGAACTCCTACTGGTTGATCTGACATTTAACTGCATCTTCATTTCCCGGGCGCACCTCACAGCTTATGAAGACGTTTTTTTCTCCTTTCGCGAGAAATCGAAAGAGAAGTCACGAAGCGTTGGGGCGAATTTCCGAGAGGCGCCAGACATTTTCCCACCGCTCGGCGCGAAAGGGCTGGCGGCCGCCGCCGCCACCGCCGCCACCACCGCCGCCGCCGCCGCCGCCGCAGTTATGAAAGCGGATGTTAATGTCGAGTCGCGAGGTGCGCCCGCGAGAAGTGTGGGCGTGCTCGGCCGAGAGCGCTCTCAAGAAGCGAGACGCGTCCACGGGCGCCGCAAACCTCTTAGGGAGCCGAGATATTGGAAGAGAAAGAGTTGTGATGTTTCTTTGATCTCGCTTTCTTCATTTTCCCGTTCGGAATATTTTTAATCCTACGGGCATTAATGCCGCTGATGAATGCGTTTGGCAAATCTACAAAGGACTTATGATCATTGCCACGAGTCAAGCGTTTTTTTTTGTTTTTTTTTTAGTGGAGAATGAGAACGAAGGAGAGACTGGAATACATGTTATATCCGTATTTCATGTTGGTGTTGTTACAGCGTGGGAAGTACATCATCTCAATTTCTCTGCAATTAAACTAATGCGTTTGTACACCGACCAAAATGTATGTTGCATATCTTGTACGTTGTACGTTGAGCATTGAGAAGCGAGACGTATTAATCGACACATACCTCTTAGAGAGCTGATATATTGGAATAGAAATAATTCTGATTTTTCTCTCATCTTACTTTCTGCATTTTCGCAGTCGACTTTTTTAGAATAATGAATGTGGACCTAAAAGTGACTTTATGTTTGTTTGACAGACATCAGACATAATAAAAACAGACATGGAGCGTCGATGCAGAAACTAAATTGTTTTCTCTTTTATTTTTTTCTATAGTTTTTCCTAAATATACATAATGGCATCTGCTAAGGCTAGAAATTGTATGAATCTATTGGCAATACATTCTGCTGTTACTATATCACTTTAAGATGAGAAACTGTCTCAATTTCATGCCAGTAAAACTAGTGAACAGACATCGTACCAGATAGTATTACGAACATATAACACATCTGGGGCTCTATAAATTTAAATAAAAATAAATAATTCTGATAAAAACAGTACCTACTGGTTCAGATCCAAAGAAAGCACGAAAAGAAGAAAGAAGTATTTGCGAAGTGAGAAAAGAATTATAAATATCAAACAAAAAGACCAAAAAGTAAACGTACCGGACATCGCTTATCCGTCTATTCTCATTTATGGATAGACCTGACATCCTAGCAAACTAAACTCAACAAGCAACGAACACTGCAAGCACGAATTACAGGCTTAATTACACTTTGCTTCGAAGAAAGGATCTACTTAAAGCACTTCCTTCAAGATGTCCCACGAAACGACGGAGAGAAGCAGCTCTTCTTAAGAGCTCACTAGGTGTCCTCGTCTTCAACCAGAGCATTCTCCATTCGCATGACGCAGCCTTGCGAGAAAGAGTTTTGCATAAAGGATATTCAGGAATGTTTAGAGTAATCCCGAAGTTCTAAGGAAGATTAAAAGTAACTCCAAGGTAGTGGGATCATCTGAAATAATAGGAAATTCAGGATATAAAATGCCTGTTCATGACCCAGTGCCAAGAAAGTAAAATGGGAAAGAACCAAATTAACTGTAATGTTTTTAAGGGACGTTGTAATTGTATTTCTCTGTTCAATTTCTTTGCAATTCAGACATGAAGACGGGTACCACGCATCATTCCACTAACAAAAATGTATAAAAAGCTATTCCCTTTTCTCTTATTCATAAATGCAAATTATTTACACAACATATTTGTAAATATTAAAGTATAAAACTGAAATTTTGAAAACGAGATTTAATATTTCACAAGTAAAATATCTGCCAATTCCGTGAAACTTATAATGTTAATTATTTCAGAAATATTTACATGGTTCACAATAACTCCATTTAAACGAAATTTATTCAGAACCCTGGATCAATAATGGCATCGTGATTTTCTACGATAAAGTACACTCATATTGGGATTACTTAGTCATGCCCAGATCATAGGATCGATTTCACTTGTACTATCGTTAGAACAATAATTATTTTTGAATATTTAAATAAACTACGTCAGTGTGTACAGTTGTCCTTTTTCAAATCACTCTTCTTACTGTTAAGTAGCACAACCAAAACATGAACGCACGCACCTCCTTCTCTTACATTTCCCACACCTTTGTTTCACTATCAACAAAACCTATCCAATCCACACTGCCTCCAATCACGACGCCCTCTTCTTCTGCTTGGCTTCCCAGCAAGCACTGCAGCGCGGTGGGGGTGTCGGGCGTGGAGGGGAGGGGAGGTGGCGGAGGGGAAAGACGCAACGCAGGCCTCGCACGCGCCGCTGCGTCGCACTGCGTTAAATGATGCAGGCGGCGGCGCGGGTTCAGGCGGAAACCCAGCAGCGGACGCAGGGTGTCGCTGGCGTGGCTCAGATGATGGGAATGGCGGGGGGTGGCGGAGGCAGAGGACTGGTGGCGAGGGAGGCGGCGGTGGTGACGCGAGTTGGCGATGGCCAAACGGTGATTCGGCGGAGGTGGTGGTCAGGCGATGGCGGTGGCCGAGGTAGTGGTGCAAGCGGAAGCGACGGTAGAGACGCTGGCGGAGGCGGAGAATGTGTTCGTCAGGCGATGGCGATGGCAGAGGCAACGGTGAAGGCGGAGGCGGTGGCGGGGGGAGGAGGAGGTGGAGGAGGTGGCGGGGGAAGAGGAGGTGGCGGGGAAGGAGGAGGAGGTGGCGGGGAAGTGGAGGTGGCGGGGAACGAGGAGGAGGAGGTGGCGGGGGAGGAGGAGGAGGCGGTGGCAGGGGAGGAGGAGGAGGCGGTGGCAGGGAAGGAGGAGGAGGAGGTGGCGGGGGAGGAGAAGCACGCGGTGGCGGGTGGGGGGTGGGAAGGGTGACGGGGGCGGAGGTTTTCGAGAGTTTGCAGGAATGGTGGCGGGGGAGTGGGGTAGTGGCGTGGGTGGCGGTGGCTGCGGACCAGCAAGAAGGGGAGAGGGTGCGGAGACGGCGGGGGAGGGCAGGGTTGGGGAGCAGTCGCTTTGGGAGGGCGCAGGGCCGCGCTGAATAATTTTGCGCGCGCGGCAGGGAGCGTCGCGGGAGGAAAGGAGGGGATCAAATATTTATCGGCTGCTCCCGACCCCTCCCCACGGCCACCCCCTCCCCCGCCCACGCATGCGTCTCATAATTGTCACGTGTGTCACTAGCTGCCACGTGCTTCAGAATTCACTAGTCTAATTATCTTAATGCTTCCATATTTTTATCGTTCGAAGAGTGATAATAAAATATGTCTCAAAATTTTCGTTACTGACATGTGTTAGTTGTACCAAAATAGAATTGATCTGTATTAGTTATTAAATTATTTACAAATGAATTATTTCTCTTAATTTAGTACCCAATAAAAAATATGATTGAAAACAATCCGACAATGCCAAAATGAATCAGACAGTCCCAAAACATAAATGCCTGCATACTTTCTTGCAGATATTTCAAGAACAATGTATTAGGAATGCAACAAAAAGATCTAAAATCTTATTTATTTTGTAACCTCAGTAGTGTCACGTATCAAGTCATTGCGACGGCGAAATCTATTTTCTGTTGTGTCATTCTTCCCTTCAATTTCCAAGAGCATTCCCTTGTTAGACTAACCACAAACGTGGAACAGTTTTTGCAACTCTGAATACTTCTATGAGCCTTTGCATTTGCCGAACCAGAGGATTCGTCTTATCAGCTGTCTCTCTTGCATACACAATCCTTCATGGATTTCAACTTGTCATTTCAACGGAGAAGGTTCTAACGGCAGCAAAGCACTTCTCTGCAACTCCAGACTTTTGCACCACGTTCCAATATTCGTGTCATCGAGTAAATTCTATCCCCATACGAAAATATTTATGATGGGTTACTTTACGACCATTTCTATAAAATATATTGATACGTTGCAATCTCATTATGAGTCAATTCTATTCAGTCGTAGAGATATCAGAGTCAATCTCGTCGTTTTCAAGATCACCGCCTAACCATCGTTTTTCTCTTTAAACTCGTTGACGATCGTACTAATAGAATGGTAAGTATTGCATTAGTAGGACCATATTATTATTTCGTGCGTGCTAAATGACCAGAACTACAAGAACAAAGGATCAGGATAATAAGAAATGTTTGCATTTACCGTCCCACTTTCTCCCGTCTCCCAGAATTCGTTAGTAGATTACAGTGTCTCTTTTTAAAGGATACTTCTACGAAATGAATTTCAACACCAGATTATTTCCTTTCCACGAATACAGTAGCTACATCTGTACATAATCATTCCCATTCTCCTCTATTGGGGAAAATATCCACATTATGCATTTCCAATGTAAGCAGAAATTGAAAGACAACGATGCAGCCATTGGTTGATTGATTGATTACTTTTGATTACGAGCGACGGCTAAGGTCATTAGTCCCGTAAATGTAGTGCGTGATTTTTACTTGGGAGGTCGCGGTGATTTTGCCCCGATGCATGGCGAGATCCAGCGCCTACCTACCGAGCAGCATTGGACAATGAGAGGGGTAAAGTGTAAGATAAGTTAATGCAATATTCGGGAAAATTGATTTTAATAAAATATTTATTTTATTGCTGTACTATTCAAGAGTACTTTATGTCTTGTTCATGAGTAGCGTATGTGCTACTTCTTGGAAAACCATTTTTTGTGTGGTTTTGTTCAGCAGCACTTTTGCTGCTTCAGGCCGCTCGTGATTCTAAAGGTCATAAACAGAAAATCATGTCACTAAACAATACTCATCTTCCGCCATTTTTTGCCCTTAAGTTCTTAACCCCTCTAAACGCAGGCCATCTCTTCTTCATCCTCTTCCTCCTCCCCCCCTCACCGTCTTCTGTGCCGCACCGGTGAGCGCCCCTCGGCCGGTGAATGTTTGATGGCCGCCCGCGCCCTGCAGCCACGCCCGCCCGCACGCGGCAGGCGGGGTGAATGCCAAGCAGCCGGACATCACCCGCGAAGCCCTCCCCGCTGCCACGGGCCAAGACGGACGCCACGCGACATAAAATAAAATAATTGAAAACAAAATAGCCAAAAAACCGGTTTCTTTGTTCCATTGATGTTTTCGTGTTTCCGGGCGCGTCAACTGCTTTGGTCATTAGTCCCGTTAGTGTAGTGCATGCTTCTTCTCGGGAGCTGGCGGTGATCTTCCCCCGCTGGATGGCAAGATCCGGCGCCGACCTACCGTCAGTTAGTGGGGTTCCCCCCTAACCAGGACTGTCCCACCAGCGGGGCACCACCCCAACCGGTACAAGCTCTAAGCTCCCGACCGGTCTCCCGGAATATGTGGTAGTGTAGTGCATGTTAGTGTAAGTGTGTGTGTAAGGGGAGAGGATAGGACAAGGAAGAGGAAGGACAGATCGCGCGCGGTCCGTGGCCCGTTTGGTAGGGTACTGCTCCGCCATTCGCCTGGTGTCGATTGGAGAAACCACGGAAAACTACTGATCAGAGCAGCTGGCCGATAGAATTCTTCTCCAGACAGTGACTGAATTCGATCTAGCTGAAAATCTAGTGTCGAAAATTCTGCCGCCGTCAGGAATCGAACTTACGACCTCCCGGTCACAGGCGCTGCAGAGACATCAGTTGATGCACTGAGCCACCGCTCGCGGTCTTTGTTCCAAATGCGCAGAGTCCTTAGATCCAGAAAGAATCGCAACATGAACGGCCACCGCCATTTAATATTCTTTCTCCCAATAGCCCCGCCAGAGAGCATTCAGGAATGAAAGGAGAAATGATAACAATAGAAGACGTTATAGAGAGTTTCAAGTATATTATCATCCGTTTTTGGGAGATCGGTGATTCCTAACTGACACACAATTCTGCACAGTTCAACTGGATATAAAATGGCGGAATCGGCTACGCAAAGGAATACGCTACTCTCTACATCTACATCTACTTTCTACATCTAAAATACTACAAATGTGGAATAGTACTTTATCGGAAACTTAGCGGCGATTATTCGAACTATTTTGAAGGTACGTTCGCTTCACTAGTACAGAATCAGTCTAGAACATGTCATACCTCTACAAGAACGCAGTATCTGAAGAGGCATGATATCATGATACTTCATTTCAACAGAAAGATGAGTCTACACTACACAACAATGTCACTGTCTGTTTAACTCTTTTCGGTTTTCATACCGAGCAGTTGGCGTAAATCTTCCAACTCTTTTCTGGTGGTTTGTTTTTCGAGAAGAGTACAAGCAGTCTTAAGACGATACTTGAAAGTTGTTCGAGAAGTGAAGTTCTGAATGCGAACAGTTTTGTAAGTCTTCTTTCTCTCTTTCAAGAGGGCGACTTTGCGTTCCAGAAATATTATTTCATAAGTTGTGCAGCTTCTTCTGAGATGTTTTACTCTAAGAATCGAATGAAAAGGAAAGGTTTCAAAATAAAAGCAATTCAACAAACCGAAACGTCAATTATTTTTTTTAAAGAATAACATATTTCTAAAAGCTCATGATTTTAAAGTAATATTGATAAACTGTCGTGTACGAGTATATCCTAATGCATTTAAACACAATATAAATAATAAAATTAATAAATATAATAATAATAATAATAATAATAATAATAATAATAATAATAATAATAATTTAACGCACAAACACATAACAATCAGGTATCAACATGCAATCCTACCTTTTCAGTACTGTTTCTAAGGATAAACCAAAAATAATTAACTTTCTGTAACGATAAAAATTTTTGTCTCCGTTAAGGCACAATTCTGATTCAAACTGTGCATCAATAGGAACAGTGTTCAAGTAGAAAGTCTCATTCTAAATTTCAACAGGTGTGCAAAAGTATATCAGATTATTATTAACCGATACCAACGGGTATAAAAGATTTACCACCAATATTCTTTTTACAAATACACATTAGGAATCCTTAATCATTGAAAGCAAACACTTCCCAGGCGGTGCCTAATGCCCGAAGAGAAAACAAGCTGAAGAGAACAACATGAGCAAGGAGAGAGGCTGCCCTGTTTGCGGAGGCAGATTGAGCTGCGCGTCGGCGCTTCCACCTCGACTGGCTGCAAATGGGCAGAACGCGCGGCGCAACGACGAGCTGGTGAGCGATCCGACACCTCCTCCCCCGCCCCGCCCCGCCCCGCCCCCTTCCACCGGAAATTGAACGCCGGCGCGATTGTTGCGCTCGGCGGCGCACAAGAGCGCGATCCCGGACTCCCCACCCCCACCCCCACACGCCCAGCAGCCACCCCCTGCGCTCACTCAAGTCGCCCCGCCCGCGCCCCGCCCGCGCCCCGCCCGCGCCCCCCTGCTCGCTCGCTCGAGGTCGGGCGTCACTCTCCCTTTACGTCCGTTTACGGGCATATGTTGCGTTCTAGGAAATGAAGCCCTCCGATGCTTAGGTGAAAAAAACGTCACTACGATAAAAAAATCCGTTTATGTTCATAATTTATTTCTAGCATTCCTCTTCAACTATCATTATATTCAAGCAGGACAACGACGTTCGGACATTCCGGTGAATACCAGCGATGCGTCTTACAATGTTGCGGATGTATGGTCATGTCGAGATCGCACAGTAAAACTCAATAAAACAATTATTCAATTATTCTTCTTAGTTAAATGCGTTTATATATATATATATATATATATATATATATATATATATATATATATATATATATATTGCCGAACACTGATTTAAAATTTATGT
Source organism: Teleogryllus occipitalis (assembly GCA_011170035.1). NCBI lineage: Eukaryota > Metazoa > Arthropoda > Insecta > Orthoptera > Gryllidae > Teleogryllus > Teleogryllus occipitalis. The sequence continues at coordinate 165,417 of BLKR01009174.1, forward strand.
GATGTTAAACCAATGGATAATAATAGAATAATTGCTTTCAGTTTCCTTGCATGATTTGGGAGTTCGAATCCTTACAATAGAGACAACTTTTTGCACTGTCACTGTTTTGCTACTGTCAATCATATTTGTGTCCTCGAGAATCGCCTAATAATTGCTTTGTTACGCATATCTTCAACACTTCCGTTGTTCGATTCAAGTACTACTGGGCGAACTGCAGTATTTTCTCTCCGAAGTCTCCGGAATCTCTCCCTGCTTCGCTATCGCCACACCTCCGCATCACTGTTGGCTCTTGGTGCTAGGGCGCTTGTTCGCCACATGCCCGCCCCAACATGCCTCTACGTGTGCGAATTGTCCAAATTGTCGGCCAAATTGTCCAAATTGCCTCCAAATTGTCGGCCGACACCCTCCACCCAACCCCGCCTCCGCCTAACTCACACCGCCCGGCGCTGCACATCCCCGCTGCCTACCCCGTGCCGCCTGCTTGCATTGCTAGCTCTCTTCTCGAACTGCAGTAACCCCGCCGCCGCACATCCCCGCTGCCTACCCCGTGCGGCCTGCTTGCATTGCTAGCTCTCTTCTCGAACTGCAGTAACCCCGCCGCCGCACATCCCCGCTGCCTTCCCCGTGCCGCCTGCTTGCATTGCTAGCTCTCTTCTCGAACTGCAGTAA